>LAPY01003355.1:19357-31817 GCA_000970635.1 Eragrostis tef | reverse complement strand
TACATGCTAGATTGCTTGATTGCTTTTATCATATACACTAGCATGTGTAAGAGTACTACTTGAGCTTCCCTATGTGTTATCCTTATATGCATGCTAGAATAATTGATTGCCTTTATTTTATATACTAGCATGTGTAGGACTTGTTGATCTTATCATGTTATATATGTTTGCTAGGTTGTTTACTTATGCTTATGTTCACCTTGCACCTAGCATGTACAAGTCCTACTAGCACATGGTTATCCTAGATTGATCACACACATAGTGCACATATACTCTCTTATTGTGTATCTTTTACTTGTGCAATTAGTATGAATTGTTAGAAGTGCAAAAAAAATTAGTTCATGGTGTGCCCGATTCACCCCCCCTCTCGGTTACTCGGTCCTTACAATGGACACACCGGATCCGGTGTTGTCGCACGAGATTCCGGCACTGTGGTCACTAGTGCGTCAGCGGAGGCGTCGCCGGAGCGCGGCGACGACCTCGCCGGAAAGAATTTCCCTGCGGCCTGTTGGTGCATGGTGATCGCGAAAAGGGAGAGTGTGAGACGGCAAGCTCACCTAGAGAACTCGAAGCTCGCGCCGATGATCGGAGGATGCTCTGCGACGAGGTATGACTGGTGGAAGATGACCGACGATGTCGCGGGAGCGGTGCAGAGTTCGGCGGCGGCTTGGATCTAGCCGAGGAGCGTAACAGCGACACGGAGGAGCTCGGCACGGGCACAGTTGACGACGAGGAAGCCAGAATGGTAGTCACAGACGGCGAGCTCCTCGCGACAGTGAATACCAACGGCGGGGAAAAACTGAACTCCGGTCACTTGGCTGCGAAAGAACCAAAATGGTGAACTCCTAGGGGTGCACAAGCACGGCGTGAACGAAGATGAGCAAGGAATCGAAGTGAAGCTCACCGGAGAGAGAAATGGACGACGGCGAACTAGGCAGCCATGGCGATGCCTCAAGGGGTCGCAGCTTGGCCGGGAGGGACACCAGCGCGCAGCGTTGAGCTCAAACGCAAGGCAGCAATGCTGGTGGCGGCTAGGGTTTGCGATTCCGGGGATTGAGGAAAAAGAGAGGGAGAGAGCCGAGAGAGGAGCGGGGCTCCATTTTGAGGCGTTCCGCGGCAGGGGAGCGGTTCTGGCACCACTCGGCGTCGCCGCACGCCGTCGGCGACTTGGCGCAAAAGCGCCGACTCTAAATTTGGTGGCGGCTAGGGTTTGCGGTCCGTATGAGCGGGCCCCACCGCATCTTCTCATTTTCTTAAATTATTCAAACTCTGGATTTCCGCAAATTTCTGCACACGATTTGCACAGCAAACGATCCACAAAAATTATGAAACTGGTCTCGAATGAAAGATTGGAAGATGGAGAATCCAGTGAAATAACATGCACATCTTGTTTCACAAAGGAATCCAAATGACAGCTGGTCAAATTTGGTCACTTTGGAGGCTTTAGGAATTTATGTGGGCCTCTAAACGAATTTCAAAAATCACCAAAAAATTCCCCAAAATTCTGATATCCGAAGGGCTGTCACCAGAATTTTTGGTTGGCTCAAGTCGTTACATAAATTTGTGAGTTCCTTCACAAGCTTGGGTTTGACAATTGTTTGAATTAAGGATTTCAAATTTTGAATTTGATTTGGTTTGGAGTTCTGTTCAGTTTGGGCATTTGCAAAAGTTGGGTCATGGTGACACGGGGCGTCACATCTGACACCAAAACTAATTAAGGCCCGGTCAAAGACAGAACGCGCCAAAAAACGTATGTCACCTCGTAGGCGACACCGCGAGGGAACACGCACCGCGTGACTTCAACGCCGCCGCACACAGACAGAGTGTCACGAGCCGGCCGGCCTGCCGCACGCGAGAATATATACAGGACCGTTTGTTCGATCGAGTTCATCGTGCAGACGTATCGATTGAGAGCTCTACGTGAAAGAAGGAAGATCCAAGCTCCTTTATTCTATCGATGTTTGTGGGGTAGCGGCGAAGGTGGCGCTGTTGGTGGTGGTCTTGATCCGGGTCTGCGGCGTGCTCGCTGTTTCGGCGAGGTCATTGCACGGGGAAGATGGGGACGGGGTTGTCGCGCATACACTCGATGGCACCAAGTCGGCGGCCAGCGGGGCCACGCATTGCTGCTAGTAGTACAACATGATATGAGGGCAGAGTAGCCAAAATTGTACATCATTGTCTTTCTTCTAAGTCTCGTAGTACTGCATATAAAAGCATTGGCGGAGCTAGAGGGTGAACAGGGGGGAGCTCCTATAAGGTATAGCCTATACCTACCTCGCGCTACTTTTAGGCGAGGTATAGTGCGGTCCACGACGGCCCATCAACCAGCCATCGCCGCTCGCCCAATGTTGATGGTAGCTGTGCTCTATTCATTAAATTCAAGTTAAACCGCAAGCGCACGGTGTACCATTGAAGCATTTTACCTCAGAGTATTCCAAGGTATGGAATTTCCTCAGGAAAGCAACTCGGATAAAGTATATCGTTACTTGATAAAGACTTAACTACAAGAATACTACTAATCCAATGACGGGGATAAACTCAATGATAGAAATAGATAGGAATGATTCACACTATCAAAGAGGTGTCAAGTCGTCAAGTTGTAGGTAAGTAATCTATTTGGTTATAACGAGTGAGTGCAATGATTCCTAAGTGTTGGTAAAATGAGGTTCAAGTACTAAATTAATTCTAAAGCTAGTATATCTCACAAGGAGCTGTCACCACCTCGATCTGATTCTACACTTAAGATAGAGTTCTTAGTCTTGTCGGGATTTACGGGGCACCTACTAACTAACTGAGCGTGGCCGACTTCAAAGGACGGACAAGGCTCTCACCACTTGCCGCCTGCAGCCCCCATGGGCGTCGCCGTATTTCGCAGCTAGCGCTAACCTAGGCACCATGCCTATGCTAATAAATAATATCTCGCCTAGCACGTGCTCAAGCAAAGCGAGAAAGTAAGACGACTTCTCGAGTTATTTGACGAAGAGTAATCCGACCGAGCAACACCCAGCACAAGAAAAATTATCCGCTAAAGACAACTTAAGTACTTTATTCTAAATCAAGCAAGACAGTAACTAGCACTTGCAAGAAATAAGTAAGGACTCTTGCAACAGAAAAGATACAATGGACTCTTGCTTACTAACTCCAAAGACTACACTTGCCCGACTCGACTCTAACTCCAAATAGACTACTCGCTAGACTCTAAATGGTGAACAAGACGAAAACTAGACTTCTGGACTTCTCTCCGGTGTGGTTCTCCTCCTCCAAGTGTAGTGCCCCCCTTTTATTGTGCAAATAAGGCGGTTGGGTACGTCGGCTGACCTTCCCGCGTCGGCCGACCTACCCGGGGACGTCGGCCGACCTTGGCAGGGTCGCTCAACCTGTCAGATGAGGTCAGCCGACCTTGGCAGGGTCGCCCGACCCTTGATCAGGGTCAGTTGCCCCTTTGACGGCTTGGATTGTGTCCCAGTGGCGGTTGGAAGGCAGTTGAGGAGGTTGGTTGTTCGAAAAGTCCTCCGAAGCGTTGATTTGAGGCGGTGGAAGTTGGATGGGCTTGATTTGTGCTGAAATGGACATCAGGCGACGTGGGTGGCACGTCGGCCGATCCCAGACAGGTCATCCGACCCGATCAGGGTCGTCCGACCCCCTTTGGGTCGCCCAACGTAACTTGTCCCTTGGGAGCCTATCTTCCGGTTGCCATAACGTCATCATCCGGAATCCAAATTGGGTGAACCATATGTTCGTTTTGATCGCATCGAAGAGGGCTTCAACATGGTGTGCTCCATTGTGTGACTTGACCTCATCTTATAGTCGGTTCTTGTATTCTTTTACCATGGTTCGGTGATCTTATTTAGGACTGGGTGACGTAAGGGCGGTCACGTCACCCGGTGCTTCTCTTGTTTATTTTCTCCACTTCTTTGCTTGTCATAGCTGTGGGGACATTGGAGTTTACCATGGTTCGGTGATCTTATTTAGGACTGGGTGACGTAAGGGCGGTAACGTCACCCGGTGCTTCTCTTGTTTATTTTCTCCACTTCTTTGCTTGTCATAGCTGTGGGGACATTGGAGAATATGTCGGGTAATTCTCACGGCCATTGGACTTCATTAAGAATCGGGTGACGTAGAGATGCTCACGTCACCGGGGTCTCCCCTTAGTCGTTTGCCTCGGCAATTGGCTTCATATGGTCGTACATATGTTGTGTAGAATATTGCTTCAATTGCTTGACCATTTGGACTTCGTTTAGGACCATGTGACGTATGGGTGGTCACGTCACCCAGCCTTGACCAGCCATTTTGGCGTCATTACTTGCAAGACATGCTTGAATATACAAAGGTAAATCGACATAACCTTGCACTCATTGTTCTTACTCCTTAACTATGAGACATAAGATTACCTTGTCTTAGGAGGTTGAGAGATGGAACCGTTCAGAAAGAAAGCCAACCCCCTTGTAGGTTATTCCTTGGAGATTTTGTGTGATGTCGCATGAGCAAAGAAAATTCTCCCAAGTTAAACATTGTCTCCTCAAATAACACTCATATGTGTATCCTCTCCAAAGTTTTTTTCCCTCCTCTATATATGTAGGCTTGCATGTGGAGCTTCGTAAGGAAAAGGCATACTTATCATGCATACTTTGTTAAGTCAAAGAATAGTTCTATTGAAAAGACAAGGTTGTTCGCATTTCGGTCATTGGAGATAAAAATGTCCAGGGGTGAGGGAGAGAAATGGACTCACATGAAGGATTTGGGAAAATAGCAGAAAGGCAATGACATAAGGCACTAGCTAGTGCATTATGTCAGAATTTGTGCCATGAAAAACTTGTCTTTATTTGCACAAATTTTGAAGAACTCGATCCTTGCTTATGTAAAGGTCATGAGAGCTATGTTAAATTCGTGCTCCTCTTTATTTATTTAATTTTAGGAATGCAACAAGCTTTTTGCTCTTAAATTTTGATAGCTCTCATGCCTATTTTGCAACAAGATTCAAAGATCACAACTAATGGGGATATTTTTAAAGACAATGCTTTGAATTGGGTAGGTTCAAAGGCTTCGCAAAGGAAAGATATGGCTCGAATCTGAAATGCCTGGGGAATGAGTGCTTGAATTCAACGAGAATTTCAGCATGCCCAGTTTTTTTATTATTTGTGGCGAAGAGAGCAAATGTAAACGCAAAGGAAATGATCGACTTTGAACAACCATGCTCCATAAGGACTTAAACTTTGACTAAACTCAATGCATGAATAATTAGCATATGTAGGGGTTTCAGAGATTCAGCTCATATGCGGCTTTGGTAGGACATTTTATTGTCATGGAGGGAACAAGTAACTTGGGGTTTCAAATTATGACAGGATGAAAAACATCTCCAAGGTTTTAACGATGCTAATAGAAAGGTGAATTAATGCTTATTTTACCATATCACAATCTCTCAACCACTTAGACTTGGTTTTAGGATTTAGCTTCCCACAAGTGTAGAGTTTGAGCGTTAAGTACGGAGGAATGCCAATAAACACTTTAAACATAAGAGCATGATAGTGCAAACTTAGCAATTGAGAGCAATTAAACAGAGCAACCATTCATCATTTCCACTTAAAATAGGTAGGAACAAAGACAAGGCATTTATTTCTTTTTGGCAGGTTTTTAAGTTTTTGGATTTTTTAATTATCTTTTAAAGGCAACTTCCTTTGGTAATTTGTGAGATAGCGATACGGCCGAAGCACGGTGCAGCCAGAAAGGGGTGTGAAAAGGAAGCGATCTGTCGGAGAAGGAACTTATGAAGTGTCATGTACGAACATACCTCTCTTCCCTCTAAGCTTGACTCCTTGCACATTGGTGAAGGATGACAGCTTGAGCAAAGGTGACGTCTCACATGTTGTTGAGCGTTCCCGTTTAACGCCCCTTTTGTCACTGCCCGTGGGCTTATGTGAGTTGAAGAACCGTGTGCATTTCCTTGTGCCATGCTTCTCTTTATTTTATTTTTCTTTTCCTGGAAAAGGTTAGCACAAAAAAACTATACTCGATTCGAATTTCAAGCTAACATTCCATCTAGACACCATGTCTACACGTAAAGTTAGTACTCTATCCTATCAGCTGAATAGGAAGAGCAGCATACTTACCACAACATTGAATTGTTGTGCATAGCATAGACAAGAAAACGACAAATCGGAATATGAGTTGGCGGTCGACTACTCACAAAGCCATTCAAAAGGTTCATGACGTGGAAGGCCCTTGGTTTTAAGTTATGCAAATTTTTATGGCTTTTCATAGCATCGAAAACAAAAATCTTTTTTGGATTTTTGCCATTGGGAGATAAAGGAAGAGAAAGGAAAATGAAAAAAAAAACTATTAACATGGTGAGGCATTTCTCCGACAAACAGCGATACCAGCAGCAAGAACAACTAGCAAGCAACAAGATGAACGAGCAAGATAATAGAGGTAGACTAGAGTGGAGACTCGTGAACGTACCTCCCCCTAAGCTCAAATCCTCTACCATGGGACATCGCCATCAAGTAGTGGACGTTGGGATGATGGTGGCCTTTCGAGCCCAAGGTGAGCTACCATTTCAAGTTGTTTACGATGATCCTCAGGCGTCAAGTCCGTTCTCCTTTCTAAGCATGTATGCTTGGGCGGCACTTCTTCTTCATGTTGTGGTTCCTTGTAAGCTTCCAAAAAGATTTCTTTTTCTGCGCACAAGTCACAACAAGGACGACTATACCCAAAGGAAAAACATGATTTACTTAGCGGGGGTTAGTCATTTCACGAGTTAGTCATTCAAGTGTTGTTTATGGTGTCGGGAGAGAGTAGCCAATGGAACAATGCTTTATTAGCACTAAGCTAATTTTTATTTGATTTTTTTTAATAAATAACAGGGGTGCATGGTTGTGGAAAAAAAACTAAGAGATAAGTGAAAAAAATGAAGGAATGATGGGGAAAATCCAGGTTAGCTCCCGGCTAGTGCCCTTAATTTTTAAGTCGATGAGCTCGACTTCTCCATACCTTTTAGTGCTTTATGTCGACGCCAGTCATAGGAGAGGACGTGGGCATCGTGCTCGTAGCAACTCCTTTCTTCCGCGAAACTTGATCGATGTGATCGTGTCGGTGTCGCGGATTTCTCCTTCTTTTCCCTTCTCGGGGCGCATACGCCCGTTGGCTTGGATGGCTTCCTTGGTACGTTCTTCTTCATGTCGTGCTGGGGATAAGCAAGAACGTAGTCCTGAAAGCGTTCATATGCCTCCGCCATGTTCTCATCCGCGAGCTGATGGAAGCTCGCTATGGGGTTCCAAAGCGCTTCTGTCTTCCCGGGAGGGAAGAACTTGTGGAGCAATGGATCGGAAACCTTCTTCCAATCTTTCACGACTTCAAGAGACTGGTCGTAGGACCATTTCATCGCCTTCCCCAACAGTGAGAATGGGAAAGGACGAAGGCGGATGTTGTTAGTGGACATGTCTTTGATTGTGAGCATGCCACTAATCTCCACCAAGTTTTGGAGGTGCGCGTTGGCAACCTCCGAAGCTTTTCCGCAGAAGGGGTTGCTATTCACCATGCTGACAAGGAACTGATTCAACTTGAAATTTGCACCGTTTCTCATATTCTTGGATGCGGGCAAGTTGTTGGTGCTTGGAATAGAGTAGTCGTGAATCGTCCTGTCGGCCAAGCTGATAGCAGGTCGAGATGGTGAAGTGGTACGACCCTCGGGTTCAAAGCTCGGGGAAACGTTGAGAAGCTCTCTGAAAGCAAGAAACCAGTCAAGCACGTCATGTTTGTTCAAATACAAGAGAAAGAACCAAAAAGGATAAACCCGCCAAGGATAGCGGTAAACGTGCAGAAAGGTTATATCAAGATTGATATCTTTGGCCTATTGCTTCCCTGGCAACGCGCCCGAAATACTTGTTGACTGTAGCTATGCTCTATTAATTTATTTCAAGTTAAACCGCAAGCGCACGGTGTCCCATTGCAGCATTTCACCTCGGAGTATTTCGAGGTATCGAATTTTCTCAGGGAAGCAACTCGGATAAAGTATATCGTTACTTGATAAAGAATTAACTACAAGAATACTACTAATCCAATGATAGGGGTATACTCAATGATAGAAATAGATAGGAATGATCCACACTATCAAGAGGTGTCAAGTCGCCAAGTCGTAGGTAAGTAATCTATTTGGTTATAGCGAGTGAGTGCAACGATTCTTAAGTGTTGGTAAAATGAGATTCAAGTACTAAGTTAATTCTAAAACTAGTAGATCTCATAAGGAGCTGTCACCACCTCGATCTGATTCTACATTTAAGATAGAGTTCTTAATCCTGTCGGGATTTATGGGGCACCTACTAACTAACCGAACGTGGCCCACTTCAAGGAACAGACAAGGCTCTCACCACTTGCTGCCTACGGCCCCCGTGGGCTTCACCACATTTCGCAGCTAGCGCTAACCTAGGCACCATGCCTACGCTAATAACTAATATCTCGCCTAGCACGCGCCCAAGCAAAGCCAGAAAGTAAGACGACTCCTCGTGTTATTTGACGAAGAGTAATCCGACCGAGCAACACCCAGCACAAGAAAAATTATCCGCTATAGACAACTTAAGTACTTTACTCTAAATCAAGCAAGACAATAACTAGCACTTGCAAGATATAAGTAAGGACCAACTTTATATTGATTTCACTAAGTATATTTTTTTGGGTTAGTTTTGTTTCATCGGTGTAGCAATTTTGCACTACTGATGGGCCGACGATTGTCGGTGATTGTATTTGGTTGTAACTTTCTTAGAATCTAAAACCATTGTGGTTGTAACTTCTATGAAGGCCAAGACTGGGATTAATACAATCTTTCCGTTCTCTAAAAAAGAGGGACAGATGAAGTAGAAACATTTTTTTGCCATCTCTCTGGCTGGCAGAGAGATGCACCAACAGCACTGATCGACTTAGGTAAGACCACAAGTTTTGGGAGTATTTGAAATGTTTTCGAAACAATGGAGCACAATATTATCTGATCATTCTTCTGCATGTCAGTAGTTTTCCGTGGGCTGCTGCAAATGACTCATTTCAGTATTGAAATCACCGAGATTTAAAATGTCTCCTGAAAATGTATGGGCTTACAACTCAATCGCAAAAGTTATGGTGTGCCAGAACCTTATGAATTTCCTCTAGCCACGGCAAAATTTCATGGAAATTTTACAGGAACAAAACTCCCGAGACGTGCCTTGTAAGATAGGGCCCTGTACATGTTAACACAATTGCAACGGTCGTTTCCATTGCTGAGAAGGTAACAAAATTAAAGAACGATTTCATGAGACCCTAAAATCCATGGTTACTCAAGGGTCAATTAAATTGTCTAGCTAATATATGTAAAACATTCATACATACATGCTTCAACGTTTCTTGATCGGTCCAAAGAATGATCGCCGTCAATCCTAAGCAGTAGTCAATTATCAACGTGTGTACATAGCTTAATTTAGTTTGTTGGTTTATCCCATGGAAAAAATCATGGCTTAATTTACTCCTTCAAACAATTAATATTGGTGTAATATACCCCCATCACGATTTATCTTTTTTTGTTTCTAGGCGTACAAATTGAATTTCAAGCTTAAATTTTGTTTCATCTTAATAAACACAACAAAGTATATTAAAATAACTATAACATATTTTTTGGATACTATTTACATAGTCTAAGAAAAATTAACAAAAAAATATATACAAATCATGTCAAACAAATATACTATAGTTATTTTTACATAGCTTATTGTGTGAGCTATCATCATGCAAAATTTCAGCTTCAAATGCATCTCGTACGTCGAGAAACAAATGATACAAATCACAATAGGGGGTATATTGTGTAATGACCCGCTATACTCAGCGTGGAGTATAACCAGTCATTAGTCATCACTCGACAAAGACTCGATTTACCGAGCAAGTCGTCATATCAGAGATACACAACAGAAGGGTGTCAAGTGATACTTTACATGGGAGCAGTTCACCAGCCTCACAAAGCATTGAATGATCACATACATATTACAAGCCTTGTTCTTATAAGTACCTATCAACCTTTTATTCCAAACCTATTCACAACAAACTAGTGCTGGATGATCACTACAAGACCTACTACTACTCATCGACATCACCAGATGGAGGCTCACTCTCAACATTCACATGCTCTAAGTCCTTAAAATCAAGCTGAGAAGGACCACATAGAACATAGACTCTCTCGGGATAAGTAGAACCACCTGCTTCTATAACATGGTACATACATCGTATGAGTACAAAGAGTACTCAACAGATTACAAAATTTAATGCATGAATTCCCAACCATGTTCCCTCATAGCAAACTCCCTAGATATAGCCACTTAACCTATCTATCATAATTCGGAGCACCGATCCAAACTTGTGATTATAACGACAAATTATGAAATTTAAATCTACTTCCATTCATTACCATAGGGTGAAAGCCACATGTAGGCTTTCCTTTCCTACCGCGGCATAACTACCGTCCTGGAAGCAAGGAGTGAATATCCACGTTTTTCACTCTGCAGAGCTGTATCACTTTACCCACAACCTTCCTTTAAGCAAGTGTGTCACGTACCTAGTACGCTCCACCCATTTCCTATGATGTGTGGCTTGGTTTGGAAAACAAAGCCTTTCACATGTCCTTTTCCTTATCTCTACATTTGTAGTTAGACGCATCCGGCTACCCACCACTCATTATACTTCGCTCCTATTGTAGAGACAAGACATCCAGACACAATACTAAGCTTAGCCTGTCCCATCCCTGGCCTGTGATTGATACGATATATATGGCGCTGGGTCCAACAAATAGAAGTTGTTATTAACTTTATATGATATCCCTATGCAGATAAGCCCAACAACCATATCAATCTCTCACCAGGGCCTTCACCGCCCACCATAATAACCTGACTCACAATAGTTGCTCCGTCAACCATTGTCCTACTTCTATCCAAAAGATCATATTCACAAAGAAAATAAGTTGTAAAAAGGGTGTTGGCCTAGTGGTTAAGGCACCCGAGTAGCACCTTTGAGATCCTGGGTTCGACTCTCCGTGGAAGAGAATTTTCTAGGATTTAACAGCTTTGTGCTTTCAGCGGTAGGCGACGTAGTCGTCAACAGCGAGGCGCTAGTGGTGATTCATCAATCTCGAGGATTTGTCGGCTCAGTCTTCGAAGATGCTCACAGAAGTAGGGTTTGCGTATGTGCGTTTATAGGGGTGAGTGTGCGTGCATTGTGAGTGTCTGAGTTGTACTGTGTAATAAAAAAAAGTAAGTTTATATGCAAGTGATATAGTAATAGTAATTTCCAAACATTTCAAACAGAGAGTGGATCTTTATATGCGTCAAGAACACAACTTGCCAGAGAGATCAACAGACTCAAACATAGTAACTTATTTAATGCAATTATAGATGTCAGAATGTGCAATTGCTATGAAGCTACTAGTTAATACTATGATATATTTGATCATTATATTTTTGTTTGTGATCATGATGTCTAGAAAAGTTGTTTCATTGTATGAAGCAGGTGGTTCTTCAGGTGGCCCTGTGAGGAAGGACAGAATAGACAACAAACTAGTGCCTTATGTCCCCAAGGGAAAGAAACTACGCGTCTCAACGACTATTGCTAAAAATTTTGGTACGTATTGGTGAAGGTCCTTTGACTTGGCCGGTTTATGCTTGGAACCATGTTTTGATGTCCAATGATGGCTGGAATTAAGAGGTGATTGTAAACGTTAAGTTGCTTAAAATTTGTCCACTTTTTAATGTGCAGTCTGTCTGTTACGGTTACCAGAAAGTAACTTGTTTTAGTTCTTTTATTCAATGACAGAATCATTGTTCATGTCTATATCTTTGAGAAAATATTTCTAGTGAAAAAAAATGTTTTACCTTCCTGTTAATTCTGCCTCAATTAGCAGCTGTCCTCTAACCTTAATCGCTACACGTGCTCTTGTATTGGTACAAGCATCCTGTTGCAAAGAATTTTTACATTAATAGATGCTTGTTAGATTTAGTTGACCATCTCGTTTCTCACAGGTCTCATCTAATTATGTAATAATTGCCTACTCTAATTACCACATTAGCACATATGATTATTCCAATAGCGTTTGTACTCTTATGTCTAGTGTTTCACATTGCACTCGTAGATTGCTTGCATTTTGTCAATGACTTAGTTTGTTTACTTATTGTTAATTATTTTTAATATTTTATTCAATTATAGGATATCTTCTTCTTCGTCTTCACTTAAGGATTTGAACCTTAGAATGTATCCTGGCAACAAGATAATTATAAAATGCTATAATTCTTATCATGTTGGCTTTCTCACCAATTCGATGCTTCAAACTAACAATCCTGTGACTGCAACAAACTTCACAAGGGCTGATGAAGTTGAATTCTTTAGCTTGGATCGTGATCCTAGTCGTTGCTTGAACATTAATGTATTGCCATTTGATGATGTTGAAGATAATCTCCCTGAG
>LAPY01003354.1:21125-51312 GCA_000970635.1 Eragrostis tef | reverse complement strand
ATTATACGAAGTTATACGACCCTATTCGATTTCTGTGGCAAGTTGTGGTGCCAATTTAGCATGCCACATTTTGTGGCGTGCGTCCGTGGCTGTGGCAGCCAACCAAACTGCCTCTATAGAAGTTGTCAGATACCACCTTTTTCCGTCAGTTACCACTTTTACTAGTGGTCACCTATAGATTCAATGTGACTAGGTTGACATATGTTGTTTTCTATTGTCTATATACTTGGTAATTTTCTTTTTTACCTTGTGTTTGCTTGAGGTGAAGCTGTAGACAATTTGAATCGTTCTAAAGAAAAGAACAATTTTTCCTCCCTGGTTCCTGTACTTCTGAAGTTAGAAGTGCAATTTATCACTGATATAAGTTAATAGTAAGTATTTGAGCAAATAATTTGTACCTACCCTATTTGACTGCAGCACCGCACAGCATACTTTCTGAACTAACTGAACCTATAAGTTGATGAAATTCCAGTTAAGTTTCTGCATGTTTGTGTGATATTGGCAGTTGTAGCGATTATTCAGGGATGTCAGAATCTGATACTCAGGTTATTGTTGGAGGATTGATATTACAGCGTTTATCCTAGTCATATATTGGTAGAACTATAATTATGACTCTACGGAGTTGATACCTTTTGTTGCACATAGATTTACATGAAAACTTTCATCTATGTTCATATTTATGACAGTTATTATTTGTCGAAGGTCATTGAGTCTGATGCGAAAGAATGAACTCTTCTGTCAATTAAAAGACAAAATGAAGCGAATGTCATCTAAAGGTTCAACTCTGAAAATACAGGAATTGAAAAAAGTCGTGGATGTTCACTTCAGTAAGTAAACTTCTACATTCTTAATGTTGTATATGTTTTACCCTCTACTCAATGATGCGTCATTATTTATACAATAGATTAAAAAAAATTGTTAGGACAAGTAATATCTCTATCTGACATCATAATTCATAAATTCTGTAACCTAATGCTCGGAGTTGGTTTTCTATCATGTATTATGTGTGCCAAATGGTAGTTTTATAGTTCTATAGATAGGTATTGCTCTGTAGCTAAGTCTTGTTATATTTGTGACAGTTGACTGTTCATTATTGCAATTTATCACTTGGTGCTAGTATTCTGGCGAATGCTGGATTATTGTCATCTGCTTTTGAGTGACCATGGCACTGCACTGTACTCAGTTGATATTTACATAATTACATTTTTCCTAAGAAGGACTTCTGTTTTGATTCAGTTCTACCATGGAATTTGAACTCAGTTTTAACCTCAACTGAACTGATTTTCTTAACACAGAAAATACTGATTCAAAGGAGTCAAGGGTCATCATCTTTTCTCATTTTCGAGGAAGTGTGAAGTAAGAATCAAACCTTGCAACATATTATTTGTTCCTACTACGTAACCCTTCAGCAGTTTGAGCCTTATTGTGGCACTGTATGCTGGACTCTGAACTTTATGATACTACTCTGTTCTAAATGTATGACATTTAGGACAGCTAATCTAATACAAATTGAAGAAGGGAGTAATAAAAACGCTGTTTTATATTTGTTGAATTTTGTTTGCTTTCATGTGTCAAGGTGGGTCATAACTTTCCTTGCTCACTCATTTCTTGGTGACTGCTATACAATGCAGAGAAATATATCTTTCATTACAAGCTATTGATGATAGACTCATAAGGCCCGTTGAATTCATTGGTCAAAATGCAGCAGGTACAGGGACATTCACTTGTTTTCATTTTAAATATTCTGATTTTACTGAAGTAACATTTGCAAATATAATGTTCCTTCTAAATGTCAATACTATCTCCAAATGTAACTTCAACAACTATTTTCTATTGTACTGTCTTTAAAATCTAATACAATTATAATATTAGAAATTTGTTTTCAAAACAAATCTAAACATATGATTTTTCAGGTTTCTGGGAAAAAAATATAAATCTATTATAATAAGCTTGCCTGCATGCATGTATGTTTAAATGGCATGTATCCATTACTCAGGGTGGTATATATTACAGAGATTGTTTTTCTCTTCTTATTGTCATTGTTTTTTTTGAGGGAAATACAGTAGGGGAAGCCCCTACTGTTTCTCATTGTCATTGTGATAGGAGGGGATGTGTTCTCTCGATTCTAGTGATCTCCTATATCGTTTATCTAGGTAGTTTTACTACAGAATTCAAGAAACTGTAGGTATTCGAAGATACAACAGACGAATCATGAATCCGTATATTGGTTTCACATTATTGAAGATCAAAGTTTTTGGTCTTTGACAGGTAAACGAATGAAGGGACAAACTCAAAAAATGCAACAAGCCATTTTGCAGGTATCAAACAATGACTCCAGCCATTCTTGTTTTTTATTTTTCTTTTACCATCTCATGATCTTCCAAACCGTATGTGAATCTTTGCCTCATACAGTTCCTTGGGATAGGGGCAGACCCAACTCGAGCTTGTACCATTAAGTTTTGGTGCTATTGTTATTGTTCACACAAACTCAACTGGGCATTCGGTTAGACACACATATTACAGATTCACCGATAAGATGATGATGCGAGCAAGATTGCACAAACAAATCCGTCCTGCCCACAGGCCGACTTTAGAAATTAGGCTGGCGGCTGACCATATCACTAATTCGCAGAACTAGTAATGAATCCCCAATGTTTTTTTTTTCCTGATAGAAGATAGAAGCTGCTATTGCAGTATCTGAGCAATAAGCATAGGCTAACTTTTTTGTCATATTTTCCCCAGAAATTTCGATCTGGGGAATACAATGTTTTGGTGGCAACATCAATTGGTGAGGAAGGACTAGATATTATTGAGGTTGATCTCGTGATCTGTTTTGATGCCAATGTCTCACCATTAAGGATGATTCAGCGAATGGGAAGAACAGGGAGGAAGCATGAAGGACAAGTTGATATCCTTTGTGATGATGATATTGAAAGTTATCAAGTCCAAAAGTTCCATTTTTAAGCATATTTCCATTCTAGGCATTGGCTACCTTAACTGCTCGAACTTGTTTTGGCTTGTGAGGGAGAGGAGGCGAAGGGTTACAAAAAGAAACAAGGAGATACTCGGACCATGAGGAATCTACTGCGTAACAGCGAGAGATTTGAATACCATGCGAGTCCTAGGATGGTAATTCTATGTGATTTTCGTGTTCATAAAGTCATCTCTTAAAACTGAAGTGCTCATTCTCTATCCATATTGACAGGTTCCCCACATCTTTAAACCAGAAATTAAGTGTATTAAACTAATAATAGAGAAGTATACTCCTTGCTTAAAGAAAATAAAAGCCGCCGTAAATGGCGGTCCACCAATTCTGAGGAAGATGTCAGAGGAAGACGGTCAATTGATTGCTCGGTACTTCAGTGCACACAGAGAAGAAATTTGGAGGCCATCCCTTGTTGCATTTCCTAGATTCCAGCTTTCTCCAAGTGTTGTTCACAACGTTCCGCATTCATTCCGGACAACAGATATGCTAATTGATACTATGCAACAACTTCAAGATGTGTCTTTCTTTAGGACAAAGGTAGATTAATTGAAGATCTGTTCAAGTTTTTAAGTTATTTATGAAGCAACAAAGGTCATGCTTGATACTATTGTTTCAAACATTTGTTCAGGGTGAAAGCCCTTTTCAAGAACCTGCTGATATTGCGGCGATGACGGATCAGTCTCATGAAGGTACCAGTGCCGTTCATATTCTTACCAGTTTAGTTGCTTACTTTATATAAAATTATCTTCATGTTTATGGCTGTTCAATGAGTACGATTTGGCAATTTCATTACTTCAGGCCTCAAGTTTAGTTTGGTTCTGTTCAATTCTTAACCAGGTCTAGGTCTCAATGGTATAAGTGGAAACAAGGAGGCAATGTCTCAGGAATATGATTGTTTGGAAGCTTCATCCAGAGAAATAGTGTGGGATCGAAATGTGCCAAGTTCCCCAGTTAAGACGTATCCTATTCACTCTTTCTTCAGTGGTGATTATGTCACTGTGGATAGAGGAGGCAATGTTTCAATTACCTTTGTACCTGTCCTGTGTCAGATATCTGCATGCCATAAAGACACAAAGAATGCATCTTCATGTCTCAGCATCCAGAAAATGGCTCTAGCTTACAAATCGGCAGCAGAATTTATTAAGCCAACAGTTGAATTTGATTGTCCTGCATATTTAACTGATTCAGGCAAACATATGCTGAAGAATAGTGTATCAAATTTGGCGCCACGTTCCTGTGAGTGCACTGGACAAGGTGACAATGTTGATGACTATGTGCTTACAACTCCATCTAAAACGTTGACAAGCCCAAGGGATAAATGGGACACACCCTGCAGTGCTAGACTACCACGCTCTGCCATTTCAGGTCTGGAAGATAAGGAGCTTAGTCCCAGGTTAACACATTATATGGAAGAAGGAATTGTTCCTGACTCTCCAGTTCTTGGTGTTAGCCACCTACAAGAACTAGGGGGAGCGGTCGATGTTGGACCTGTATCAAAGATTGATTCTTCGGAGCCATTTGGTGAAGGAATTCAGGCCAATGCAGATGGATGTCAAAAAGGACCTTTGTGGCAAGAAAAAAATGATGGATGGCTTTCTGGGAACACTGAACTTGCAGTCTCATCAAGACATGATGTCCTCGAACAGACTCGAGCACAAGCAGAAGAGCCGGCCTGTCCTTCAAGTGTGAGAATATGTACTCCAACCACCCACACCTCAACAAATCTGCTGTGTGATAGTTTCTCCAATGATCGCCATTTTAAGTCAGGCGTCGATACATCAGGATCGGTCCAGCAAGCACCTAAGTACAGAAGACTATGCAAATATGGTGACAAGATCAAAAGGGTGTCCTCCATTTCTTTGGATGGTTGTCATGATGGATTTGGAGGTATTACTTCTAAAAATGTACCAAACCCAATGGAGCACGGTATAGGTAAGCTGAATTTATTTCCTTATAATCTTTAACTCTCTTCATTGTTAATTTGTAGCTTACAATTGCTTGTTAGATTTTTTTTTTTTGTTTTCCTCTGTCCTGTGAACAATTTTTACATATTCTTAACTTCCTCACCTAGGATACAAGGGCAAGGCCAAGAGGCGTCTGGATACCTATATTGATGAGGAAGTCGAGTAAGATCACAAAATCTCTGCATTGAAAACCAAAGCTGATTCTGTTTGATGTCGCTTTATAGCTCTTGATGTATTGTGTTTTACTCTTTAGAAAACATTATTATGTTATGAAGTTTAACTCTGTCATTATCGCTCTAGGGTGTCTGAAGATGCTGATATTTCAGAGGATGAGGATGATGAACAGAGTGAAGATAAATATGAAGATAGCTTCATTGATGATCAGGCAACTCCTACTGACGAATTTACCCAGTCTGAGCAAGGAAAGGAAAATAATGGTGATATGATGGGTTTCTACAGGTACGAGATAATTAGGAACCCCCTTTCATATTGTATTCAAAAGAAGAATTCTTGTCTAAATTAATTATGTTTAGGACTATACGGCCACCTATCATTCTTTCATGCATCTATCTGGCACGAATAAGCAAAAATAAGGAAGTTGTAAATCAGTGACATATCCAAACTAGAGTGTGGTTTTACAGCAGAACACAACCAGATTGCACATGTATACTAATTTGATTAAGCTACACAAATGCGAGTCACAGACACCTTCTGACATCATGTGCATATAATTCACTTCAATGTTCTGGAACAGTGATTCTAGTTCAGATTTTGCTGCAAGTTATTTACCTGGAGTATATCATATTCATGACAGGTAGCATAAGTTTGTCTGTCACCTGTCATGTGAGAAAGTGAGAACAGTGTAAATTAGAATTAATCTGCTTTCGCAGTTTGCATATTCATGTTTCTGTTGTTTGGAAAAATGTCAGAAGTTGCTAAACTCACTTTCCATTTGACGCCTTTACAGGCAATCACTGCTCACTCAGACTCCGGTGGTTCTGCCCTCAAGATACCTTGATGCCTCTGACAGTTCTTCTAGGGCAAGAAATGTGAGCTGTTCATCAGACACGAGGCAGAATTCTGTTGAGACTCCAAAAGAGCTTCCTCCAACACATCATACCACGGACCCAAGCCCTTTATGGTACCAACAAAGATCAATGGAAAGGACCAGTATTATACAGCCACAAAGTGAAACAGCTATTGACAATTGTGAATCATCCAGTAAAACGGACTTCAGAAAGAGAAAGTTAAGCTTCGAGCAATCTGCATCTATCCCAGTAATTAACCTCGAACCAGAAACAGCTCAACATCCTTTGTCACATCTAACCACCGGAGTCAGTGATGACGACTTTTTGGATGATGATTTCTTCGAGGGACTTAATCTTGATGCAATTGAAGCACAAGCAACCGAGCAGTGGAGACAGAAGACCGCGCGGTCAAAACCGGTGGAGCCTAAGAAAGCATCTGAGATTAGCTTTGCTCCACCATCATTTGATCTGGGATTCTGAGAGCTCATGTTGGTGAACATCTATTCAGAATATAATCTAGCTGCAGTGCCAGATCATCTTGAGCTTGAGCCTTCCTGCGTAAAGGTTTGAAGCTGCATTTCATGATGGCAAGCCACAGAATATTGAGCTGAGCCCTGGTTTGCTGCTTGCAAGGTCATTGGTTTGATATTTAAGGCACTGGAATATCAGCAGGTAAATTTGTATATACAACCGGTGTAGGAGTGTGTTGTCTCGTACATAATTATACTCCTTGTATAATTGTTGTCCTGTAAATATTATTTGATATACGAGGGAATGTGGTTGTATGTAAACACTGAACCTCAGTATGCGTTAAACAGTCGGAGGCAACGGTGATGGCAATATCCTTTTGTTATGCCTGACCATCCATACTGGCCTTGCTGAACGAACTGTTGTGCATGACTGACCTTGGTTACAAGATAGCAACATATTGTTTGGTTGATACAACGAGTGGTTGCTTCATGGTGTCGGGTTGCTTTCTCTAAACAGGCAATTTTTGCTCCAGTTCTGTCAACTTTTGTCCATTTTTGTCGACCTTAACGGGCGTGATGTTGCACTTGGTGTGACAATGTGAACGCTCAGATTCTAACGACACTGCATTAACTCCAGACGCGTTTCAATAGCCCATTCTCAAGAAAAAGAAAAATTCTATATTCTCAATGGATAGATACAGCGGGACAAATCTGACCTTTCTTTAACAGATTACCAGTTTATTATGGATTACACTTCATTTACAACGAATGGACTATCATCTCTGAACTTACCACTGGCAGGTCATAATCGATGATGATAGCTACCCAGTATGGTGACATCAAGGAAAATATGCATGCTTGCGATGGTACTGCAACATGCTCGAAACACATTGGCCACAAGATCTGCAATAAGTACTCAACTCTCTTTCAATGATTCAAATCCAGACCTTTAGGTGCGATAAATCAACGTGACGTGCTCCTGAGCTAATATATTTCGGTACCAGTATTTCGGTGATGTAATGTGAACATATAGAGATTCTGAGCGCAAAATGATAGAAACACACATGGAGAAAAAATTATGCATTTTTATAGCGTGCCATGAAGAAAGTTCTCCGCATGTCACCAAGAATACGTAAAGCAACGCGATGCCTGCACGGAGCAGACACCGCCGGCTCTTCTTAATTCATTTGGCCTTTCAAGTTGAACAGATCAATGTGCATGTGTGTGTTGATGCCGGCGAGACGCTTTTTTTAGAACCAATGTGTTACTATCTGGTTTGGAGCTTCTTAAAAGCCTTAACCATTAAGGTAGGGTAAATCATCCTGGGTTAAAAGTCATCGGCCCCCCCCCCCCCCCCCTTTTAAAATAGATGGAAGCCTACTAAAGACTTGTGAGTGAAGCTCACCAACAGGTACTTGATTGAAACACATGGCAAATGCAAATTTGGATGACAGCACTGGATAATCAAGAACTTTGAACTTTCATGATTCATAGGCCTGCCTAGCATCATAGGTTGCCAAATGTATGATTGCCACAGCCACAAGCTATGCCCTAATCTACTCTACAAAACCTCAACAGTGGTAGGGCATTAATAGTCTACGACTAGCCAACATTAGCAAGTTTGTTACTCCTATGTGCCAAATAAGGTGAGGTAGGTTGATAGGGCGATAGGTAGGTATACGCAAGCCTTCTAGAATCCAACAAACCGATAAGACCACCATGGGGTTGGAAGCAGAGTGCCCCCTAGAGGCCGAAACAAAAACAGAGGCATCAACAAGCATCTCTTGTTCGATTTTGGTAGCTACTCGATTTGTGTCGTGAAACTATTAGGTGACCCATCGATGTTAGCCCTAGAATCCAGGCCATTTGTCCTGAAGCCACCCGAAAGCTACTCCTGCTCGTTGTCCATTTCAAATCAGCCGGGGTTGTTGCTGTCACGTGAACATGTATATACGCATATGTGAGCTGTAGTCGACACTAGTATACTTTATATATGGCTACAGGAAAAGATTATATAAGCGTGTGTTTGGCGATGAAAGGATACGGCGGTGTACACGTATGTACAAGCAGACCCTTCGTTATGAAAGATCAAGCAAATCCTTTAGACACTTCGCTTTCAAGAGATTGTATGCATGGCAGCATGGCCTGGGTATTGTAGAGCATACGTATGTGGCAAGTACTCTGCATGTGTATTCATGCAGCGACGTAAGCATGCTTATGTATCTGTGTCCTTACAAAAGTTATGTCCGGTCTGTGTCCTACCATGAGGTAGCTTGGTTGGTGTTTGCTGGTGTACATGGTTTGGTTGTTTCATTTAATTTTGGGACAAAAAACCTACACGTTCATCGTGTCATACGTACGGTCCATCGATTCAACAGAAAACAGTGCGATGGATGTGCAAAACCTTAACAAAAGCGTGTTTGTTTTATAGGGGTCTAGAATTTAGAGGGTCTAAATAAAAGAATTTTATCATTTAAGAGTGTTAAATAAAGTTTAATTACAAAACTAACTGCAGAAACTCCTGGTCTAATTCGCGAGACGAATCTAATAAAAATAAGTAAGCCGTGATTAGACGATGGTTACTGTAGCATTGCAGTAGCATGACTACATCTGTAAAAAGGTTTTGTCATTAGATTTTATTTAGTACTAAATTCTCTTTGTTTAGAACCTTCTAAAATTTAGTGCTAAAGTAAACGAACAGATTAAAGATTGTACTCTCCCTCCACCAAAACATTGATTTCGAGTTGGTACTGTGGATAGATAGGATTGAAACCAAACTCTCACCTCTCGGACTCGTTCCTGCCAATCCGCTCCCGAGTAGAAGTAGCAGGATTTTAGCTCCCGTGGGACAACGTAGGTGTATACATGATACTAACACATTAACACAAAGGCATCGACATCAACATTAACCAAGGCTTAGAAACTGAAACCCAATAACACGCGGAAACGTCCGACACAGCCTGCAGCAAACACGCGGAAACGTTTCTTTCCCGACTCTGGCCGCGTCGATCTGATTTGGATCTCTGCTCAGAACAAGTCAAAAGCTTCCGTACGACGTCACTCGCCAGTCACACTGCGCCGATGACCGTACGGACGACATATTCGTGCTTCAAAGCTTCTGTTTGACTTAGAACAGTCATGGAGAAGAAGAGAAGAGACGAGGCCGTACGACGCCCAATGGGATCGAATGCTTAGCATGGTCATTAGTACAAGGGAAAAAAACATGCCTTGGAAATTAGACCCGGCTGCATCACTCCGTATGTGGACTTAAGTCATCTCTGATGATACGACAGCACACACGCGGTTCCTCATTGCTTTTGTTGTTTGTTGCTCTAAATATGTTGCCCAGACAAAAGCCTGAAGATGTGACTTCGATCAAAGCACGCTTTCATACCACAAAATGTATTATAGTTGGTTCACATTTGGCCAGTGCAATAAGTAAAGTTAGTGCACACACACATAATGATATAAATATCACAGGTGAAGTGAAGAAGAAATCGATCTTCACGTCCTACCTTTTGCCTGCATTTTCCACAGCAATTCCGTTGTCCCGACGCACAGCTCACCAACATGTGGAGAGACCATGAATCGCTCCCCATGTTTGAAAGAAGAGAAAGGAGAGATCGAGCTGCGTCAGCTGCTCCAAACTTTCCAGTAGACTGGGGGACACACTGCACTACTGCTGCCGCACAAGAAAGCAGCTACTACCTGCTCGAAACTGTTGCCTAGTCAACCAAACGTAATGCCGCATTGACGACCCTCGTCCGCTCTCTCTGTGGAACCTGCCTATGCTTTTGTGTTAGGTTTGGACTTGGTAGCAACAACGGTCATGGAGGACCATGACTAAACAAGCATCGCTTTCAAGGTCCAAGCTCTACAACACTGAGGGGCTGCCTCTGCATCGTCCTGCTGTGTGTGTGTGTACTTCCTCTGCAATCGCTTGTTTTTTGGATTTCCAGAACTCGATAAAGATTGGTGCGATTTCACTAAGACAATAACTGGAACTTGCCATTTGCATTCTTTGCAAAACAAATTTGACCCTTTTAACAAGTGTGTGTATTGTGTAACACCGGCACACTGGATTCAGAGTAGCATTGCTTCGAGTTGATCAAGGCGAAAGGGAATTGGAGGGAGCTGGTGCAAGAACGGCACGGCAGTGGTAGCAGCCGGCCGGCAGGAGGCAGTACAGCGAGCAGGTGTGCGAGTGACTAGGTGAACCGATTTATTGAAGCACACGCTACCTACCTCCTGCTGGTGGCTCGGTCGGCTAGCCCGAAGTAGCTCAGCTCGTTCACTAACGCCACCTTTACTGTATGTACTCGCAGCTGTTAAACCGCTGCCCTGTTGTTGCTGGCTGCTGCTTCTTCCCCCACCTTCTTCCTTCCTAGGAACAAGGAACAAACGCCACCATGGCTCTCGCTCTCGCTAGACCAGGTCCACGTCCACAATTCATGCCACCAAGACACAAGACCAGTTTGAAGACAGAGTGATGGTTTGGGTCCATGAGGCCCCTGTCCATGCAGTAGAACGGAAAGAGCATGGACACGAGCCCCTGCCACGCATTCCACTGTGTGGTTTGGTGTATGGTCTTTGTGGTAGGGGTCTGGTCGTGGATGTAGTACTCATCAATGTGTTGTTTGTGTTGTTATTTTTTTTTTCTTTTCGAACAACAATTATCAATGTGTTTTGAGAGTGTAGTGCTTGGTGCAGGAGCGGCAGGAGAGGACGAGAAGGAACACAGAGAGGTAGTGGTAGGTGCTGCGCGCATTCATGGCGGCCTGGCCTGGACTCGAGATACCAGATCCCTGGGCGACGAGCTGCGCCACTCATTTGCGTCCAACGAGGCAGAAACGGGAACCTAACACCCGGGAGTTATTCCCCGCCAATCAATGTCCGAGCTACCCGCATCCATGTTTGTCCCAGGAGAGGACTGGGATTCTTGTGAGCATTTTGTGGAACGAATCGTACTACTCCTACAGCGTTATATGAATTCAGCCCTAAAAAAACATTATAAGAATTCAGAACTCAAGAAACTGTATAAAAATATTATCGACGCAAGGTAGAAAACCAATAGAAATTTAGAAAGCCATAAATGTAAAAGAAGGTTCTAAAAGAGATTGATACAACCTTTGGGTTATATAGTCTTCTGGAATTGACACATGGGAAAGCGATTTATGATGATTTTTTCTTCACTTTCCTGTGATCTGGAATGATTTAGAGGAAGAACTTACCTATGAATCAGCAGGATGGCATATAAAATTTCTTTGTGAGCCCTCAATTCCAAAGCATACCTAAAATTTCTTAGTAGTCCATGCTTTATGTTGGAAAAAGAAATGACAAAAAATGCATTATTGAACAGAGACAATTTCACTCATCCCTTTTGGCATCGTACATGCAATTTTCTTCCTTTTCCTAGAGCAGGTAAGCACTTTTTGTTGACAAGCTGTCTGATTTTAACTGGTCGTGACGGACAAATAAACTGCATTATTGAGGTTTTGTTTTCCGAACACCGAAAACAGGGGAACGGTTGCATGGATGGGCCCATGGGGCCTGCCAGAAACCGTTCTTTTAGCACTGTGATTGATCACAATGTCACTAACCCTGACCGAGTTAGCGTTTCTTAAGGAAACACCATCGGCAACATAAAGCATTAAAAAGAAGTTGTTTTGTCCGACCAAGAACAGTTGGGGTTGCTGAAGTACACATCTCTGTGCCCTCCAAATCTCAAGAACAGATGGAGCTATAGTCATATCTCCTCCACTGGCGGTACTAGTGAATAAAATCACGTGTGCTCGCATCTCGCATTCTCCTTTTTCACCGACCCATAAACCTCAAAATTTCTCCAGGAAGGAATATATATTTTCTAGCCTTTCGTTCTATTTCTAGCCTCTCGTTCTATTTCTAGCTTTAGCACTTTTGGTCGTGCAATCCTTTGATTTCCCTTGCTTAGTGAAGTACGAGCAACGCTCAATCGTACTAAAATAAAAAAGATGCTCAATCGGTCGTAAAAGAAAAAAAAAGATAATTATCTCAGTGTACTAACCACAAAAATGCCTACGCTCAACCTCACGTCAAGCTGGTGCAACCTGAACCAAACGTGAGTACCTGAGATTTATTTGGCAACATTAGTGCGGTAGCGTAGTGTAACGCCTGGGAGAGCGACTTCTGATGCAAGCTTGCCGTACCCTAAACATGTATGTGTGCACACACCAACCTGGAATATAGTATAGCATCAGTGGATTAAACAAGATCGCATCTTCTCTTGCTCCGTATCAAGATGGAGGGGTAGCTCACCAAATTGATCGGATTCTCCCCTCTTTCTTGCACATCGCACACACAAAGACATGCTGCATGCTAGGTTTTCTAGAATCTCAGAAAGGAGAGCTAGCTAGCGTGGGGTGCTACAAAAATGTCGGTAGTTAAGTCAAAGGAAATATGTAAATATTTACTGGGGATACTGAAAATTTGGGCAACAAAACAAGGTACAGTTGAGTCGGGCTAGGGAATAAACACTTTCCATACCCCTTAAGCATGGCCATGTGCCACTGATGTGTACTCCAAAAAATCCAGTGGCTTGGGAAGTGGATGGGATGGGAGCCATGGAAGATTGTTTCCAACTCAGCTTTACTGCTTTCGTCAAGCAACAGCTCTGCCTCAAAGTTTCAGTCATGGGCAGTACAAGCGTGTCTCAAATCTGAGGCTAAAAGGTATAAATCACTAGCCATGCAAAACAAATCATACATTAGCGTTGGTAGTTTTTCCTGGTAATAACGATTCCCTAATTGAAGATAAAAGTTCGGGATGTGACATGAACAGGCTAACACGGTACGAACGGGAAAGAAGGGAAACTGATTAGTACTCCAATATGATTGACTTCAACTGTCGTCACAATTGCCAAATATGATTTATTAGAAATTAACAGCACAGCTACCATATTGACATCACTAGCTACTCCTTTATTATACAGGTGTCATCATGCGTGAGTCGAACTTTTGTCGTCCCTTAATATCTTTGCCAGCGTCTAATGGCTTATTGACATAGCTGGAAATGAATCGATGTTTGTCCTACAAGCTATAACGAGACCTTGCATCATGGGGCATGATATATATGTTCGGTGAGAAGCAAATCCAAAATGCAGTAATGGGGCGCTTTACCACCCGAACAAAGTTGGGTTCACCATTCCTCTGAGCTGGATATTGTTTAGCGGTTAGCAAGAGTTTAGTGGCTGAATTACGTAAGAATTTGTTGCTTCCCTAAATGTATAAATGGGCAAAGCAATAATTTTCAGTTTCGCAGCTTCATTTTGTCTTCTTTTTTTTTTCCAACCCAACCATTTCATCCTCTAGTCCCCTAATAGGTTGCATTATTCTTGTGGAACGTATTGGCCCAAGCAAACCATGTCAGCTGGGACGATTCCATAATAAATATTTTTTGCACGAATCAAGATAACTGAATGGAGAAAACTCGGATACTATAACAACTTTCAGTAAACATTTAGGGGGAAAATTCCTATCATGACACATGGAAACAACGTTGTTCTAAGCACAATTTTTCAGCAAGCACTCAGCGAGAGCGTGAACCTATCACAAAACATTGAAACCGCCAAATTCCACTGCATGAGACCACACAGATTAACAGCTGGGGTACGCTCACAATGTACGCCAACCAAAACCCTGTCCTGGAAACAAACTGGAAAATAAATAATATAAAGTATATCAATAGAATAAAACAAAAGCGAGAGGCAGGGGGGCGAGGAAAAGGGAAAGGGAATAGGACAAAGGGCACTCAAGTAGCAGCACACCTACCTACCAAATCCAGCGCTCCTCCGGCTTTGCAACCACCACCTCTCTCTCCCATCACACCAACTCGGTCAAATGGCTCAGCGCGATCCGGGTCAATGGGGCCCCCACCTCCGTCCTCCTCCTCCTCCGCTCCTCGTATAAAACCAACGCAACCACCTCTCTCCTTGTTCACAAAAAGCTCGCGCAACAACAAAACTCCCATCACCAACAACGCCACCACAGACAACACCTCCTCCTTCTCTTCTTCTCAGGTTCTCTCCACTCCACAAGAACAACGGGTGATTCGTGTCTATAGGTCTTGGCATCGGATTGAGGCGCGTCCATCGGCGATACGAGCATCAATCAGGCGGCAGCATGGGGAGGTCCCCGTGCTGCGAGCAGGCGCACACCAACAAGGGCGCCTGGACCAAGGAGGAGGATCAGCGCCTCATCGCATACATCAAGGCCCACGGCGAGGGATGCTGGAGGTCGCTGCCCAAAGCCGCCGGTAACAATCACTTGCTTGATTATCACTCATTCACACGCCATCGCGTGCAGCCTATGTATGTAGATATTGTTTCTTGTTTGTAGATAGATAGACAGATGCAAAAATAAAAAATAAATGGAGGTGATGTGTATTGACGAGATGGATGTGCTTACGAGCGATGGCTGTTGGTGGTTGCGCATGCAGGGCTGCTGCGGTGCGGCAAGAGCTGCCGGCTGCGGTGGATCAACTACCTGCGGCCGGACCTCAAGCGCGGCAACTTCACGGAGGAGGAGGACGAGCTCATCATCAAGTTCCACGAGCTGTTCGGAAACAAGTAAGGAATCGTTAAGATCAGACACAATGGACTCGTCACTGAGGAATCAAGGTTATTCAATCTTTTACCTGTCAAGAAAGCATTTCTCTGATCATTATTTTTGTCCGAATCAGGTGGTCGCTGATTGCTGGGAGGCTGCCAGGCCGGACGGACAACGAGATCAAGAACTACTGGAACACGCACATCAAGCGCAAGCTCAATGCCAACGCCGCCGCCCCCGCCGCTGCTCCGGCGCAGCAGCATTACCAGCTTCCGGCGCAAAAGCCGCACTTTGCTTCATCATCTCCAGGCCAGCTCCAGCTTCAGCAAGATCACTTCGCCGGGACGAGGAGCCCCGGTCCGCCACTCCACCGCCGCCGACGCGGCCACGCCAGCACCTCGACATCGACCTCAACCTCTCCATCAGCCTCGCGCCGTACCAGCCGGCGGAGTCCGGCAACACGCCGTTGAAGCAAGAACCGGCGACAGTAGGCAGTATCAATGCGATGCCGGTGTGCCTCTGCCTCAACAGCCTCGGGTACCGGCCGGGCGTCGAGTGCGTCTGCGGCGGCGCCTCCTCCCGGCAGCAGGAGCAGTGGGCTCGCAGTCTTTTACAAGCAGCGCCCTGCTACAGAGGCCAATAGTGTAAGATTAGTGACATGATCAGAGGGGAGGGGCAAGGTAATATAGTTTTAACTAAAAGCTACACATGCTTAGAGCTCTTTGTAACATGGTTATGAGGAAATGTGCTCGTCTAGCTTTTGTCGTTTCCAGCCTCGGACAAAGTGATTGATCGATCATCTTGGCAACAGACACATAGTCATGACCTGTGCTGGCTACCTACTTCTTGTTCCTTGTCTTTTATCAGCACTAAACATGGAGTAGCGTCCCTGCTTTTGATGTGCAGTGCCATAGGCAGTTCATGATCTTCTGCTAGATGTCGAGCCTAGACATGCCCTTTAGTTAATTAGAACTCCCTTTTACAAACTTGACTTCCACTCATGCCTCATGCACCTTGCCTTTGCGCAACTTGATTCTGTGGCTTTATGTATGTTCTTGGCTGGCCAAGGATGGGAGATGAGGAGATAGTGATGTTGAAAGTGAATGGGGTTTTATGCTGGTGGTTATGGGAAGTTAGGCTCTTGAATGTTTGTTTGCCGGCACATGACCACTTGTTGGGCTCATTTTTAAAAGAAATAATCAGAAAAAGGTTTGTGTTGCAGTGGAGGGAATAGAGGGGGTTGGAAGCATGTGAGATCGATGCCCTTTCTATGGTTAGGTAGGTAGGTAGAAGGGATGGAAGAGGTGTTAATGCATCGAGGAAGGGGATAAAGGGCCACGGCGGAGCGGCATGGATTGGGGAGCTTTTCGATTTCTTAATGACCTGATGGTCAGAGCATGGCGTGTGTGGTGTCTGGGGATGGATGGTGGTGGTTGGTGGGCAAATCAGGGCATGGATCACTACTGAAGTAGAGTGAGGGTGATCTTCAGAAGTTTAAGCGTATGCAGGACATGAGGATCGGTGTGCTGGCTAAAGCTTTTCTAATTTCTGGGTGATGTTTTCAGATGATATGCAGTAAGTTAGGTACAATGGTACTATAATGTGCTCTCTATTCCTAGGTTATTTAGTGTGATGAAGGTGCTGGCTGTGATTAAACATATTATTAGCTCGAGAACCATAAGTGATCTGACATGTATAGTTTATAGGTGGTCATCTATGCACGGTTGGCACATAGATTTAGAGCCATTTAGAAATCCAACAAGTTCCTCTTCGGCTAATATTCGCACCTAATAAGGATAGCAAACATGTAAGGGAAGGGTTGCAATGGGGTAATATATTGTTCTAATGGCTAATGATATACTCAAAAAAGCAGAAGATTATATGCTTAAGTCTTAATATGCCTCAGACAAAGAAAAGCTAAGATTTACAGCTAAATTACTGGTGCAGCGTCATAGTTGAAATTCTGGCCTATTTTTTTACCATAAATATTCCAAAATGGTTCTCCATTCATCTTGCAACATAAGCATGGCATCAGGTAAAAAATTATGTTAATTATTCCTTTGTTGCCATATGTCAGGCTACCCATCCTTTGCAGGATTCGCCATATCTGAATTCTTTGGTGACAAATATTACAAGTAGACAGGAAGCTTCTATACTGGTAGAATTGTGATAGAAGGCTAGTATAGCACTCAAGGCGCTTCATGCCAATTATGTTTAGAACAGTAATAGAAACTATCTGCAGCTTCTCGTCCAGAAGTCTAACTAGATCAGATGATGGATTAGTCACACGTGGTGTCAGATATTGCATACCTCATTTTCCCTTGGATGTAAGCCTCTGTGCCGGTGTGATATGAAAAAGAAGTAAGCTGAAAGAAGTAGCTACCGAAATTAGTATTAATCCAAAACTAGATTTATGCAGAAGTAACGTCGACAGTTCATTCTTATTACATCTGTATGAGGCATGCATGAGACACCTGAAGAGATAGTGAAGGCATCCACGTGACACCTCAACTGTTGTTCGTTGGGAGAAAAGTATTCAACTTGAGATCTCAATGATTTTCTTTCTACAGAAACTACATCACGTACTGGCTCTGGGAAATACTAACAAATACTCCAGAGACTGAATCCCTCTGACAAATGAGAACAATTAAAAATTGCAATGCTTAGTCGAGTAGTTGTTGCTACAAGAAAATCTGTTCACCTGAAAATGGCCAAATCTAAATTTGACTTTAACCAAAGAATTTGTTGCGGAGGGGGGAAGGGGTGGGGTGCATATCTGATAATTTTCAAACTGCACGTGTTTAAGCCAACGGAGAGCTATTCCAGTGGCACCACATGGCAGCAATTAAGAACTCCAAATCTTAGGTAACCAATTGTTGAAATAAGTCTGAAAATTTACATATAACAAACAAACAGCTGTAAAAGGGGTGGCTGTGATTAAACATATTATTAGCTCGAGAACCATAAGTGATCTGACATGTATAGTTTATAGGTGGTCATCTATGCACGGTTGGCACATAGATTTAGAGCCATTTAGAAATCCAACAAGTTCCTCTTCGGCTAATATTCGCACCTAATAAGGATAGCAAACATGTAAGGGAAGGGTTGCAATGGGGTAATATATTGTTCTAATGGCTAATGATATACTCAAAAAAGCAGAAGATTATATGCTTAAGTCTTAATATGCCTCAGATAAAGAAAAGCTAAGATTTACGGCTAAATTACTGGTGCAGCGTCATAGTTGAAATTCTGGCCTATTTTTTACCATAAATATTCCAAAATGGTTCTCCATTCATCTTGCAACATAAGCATGGCATCAGGTAAAAAATTATGTTAATTATTCCTTTGTTGCCATATGTCAGGCTACCCATCCTTTGCAGGATTCGCCATATCTGAATTCTTTGGTGACAAATATTACAAGTAGACAGGAAGCTTCTATACTGGTAGAATTGTGATAGAAGGCTAGTATAGCACTCAAGGCGCTTCATGCCAATTATGTTTAGAACAGTAATAGAAACTATCTGCAGCTTCTCGTCCAGAAGTCTAACTATAGATCAGATGATTAGATTAGTCACACGTGGTGTCAGATAGTCCATACCTCATTTTTTCCCTTGGATGTAAGCCTCTGTGCCGGTTTGATATGAGAAAGAAGTAAGCTGAAAGAAGTAGCTACCGAAATTAGTATTAATCCAAAACTAGATTTATGCAGAAGTAACGTCGACAGTTCATTCTTATTACATCTGTATGAGGCATGCATGAGACACCTGAAGAGATAGTGAAGGCATCCACGTGACACCTCAACTGTTGTTCGTTGGGAGAAAAGTATTCAACTTGAGATCTCAATGATTTTCTTTCTACAGAAACTACATCACGTACTGGCTCTGGGAAATACTAACAAATACTCCAGAGACTGAATCCCTCTGACAAATGAGAACAATTAAAAATTGCAATGCTTAGTCGAGTAGTTGTTGCTACAAGAAAATCTGTTTACCTGAAAATGGCCAAATATAAATTTGACTTTAACCAAAGAATTTGTTGGGGAGGGGGGAAGGGGTGGGGTGCATATCTGATAATTTTCAAACTGCACGTGTTTAAGCCAACGGAGAGCTATTCCAGTGGCACCACATGGCAGCAATTAAGAACTCCAAATCTTAGGTAACCAATTGTTGAAATAAGTCTGAAAATTTACATATAACAAACAAACAGCTGTAAAAGGGGTCTTGGCCTAGTTGTTAAGGCACCCGAGTAACACCTTTGAGATCCTGGGTTCGACTCCTGATGGGAGCGAATTTTCTAGGATTTACCGGCGTTATGCGTTAAGTGGTAAGCGGCGTTCCCGTCGACAACGAGACGCCTTTGGTGACTTCGAGAATCTCCAGATCTGTCGGGTGCTCAGTCCTTCGGAGGTGCGGGGTAGAGTTTGCGTACGTGTGTTCATAGGAGTGAGTGTGCATGCGTGTTGTGAGCGTCTGCGTTGTACTGTGTAATTCTAAAAAAAAAACAGACAGCTGCCACGAAATTTCCACAATCCGAGCTAGTTAGGAACTTTACAAACTAATTATTCTCTTGGCTCAGGGCCAAAAGTTCTACGGTGTTTAAAAAAAAAAGGATTTCTTCCAGGAAAGGAATTTGTTAGTGACATGAGCCTTCCACCCAATGCTTCTATTCATCCATAAGATTGCTGACTCACTGTAAGCTTACAATGACTCGTGATCTAGTGACAACATAAATTATTTACAGGATTGGCCGGCAGTGCCTTGTGCCGAACTTTCTAACGAAAGAAGAGGTGGCCAAGAGTCTCTGTTATTCTCATTTGACCACCTGAATGCATGGTGGAGCCAATCTATTATTAACCCCCTCAACAGTCACCTAAAAGGACGCTTATTACAATATGATTCCATTCGAGCATGAACTATCACACCTTTTCCTGTTGTGCTGACCCCCCAATGGTTCAAGCAAGTGCGGGCCCGCTGCAATATTCCTTAGGGTGACGATTCATTATGTTCCTCCTGGATAGAAGCGAATTTAACGAGGTACGTCCGGCACCTATGGCCATGAAGAACCTATGTCAACTGAATCATTCCAGATCAGATCACCAGACGTTCCGGTTATCTTATTGAGTTTGGAAATGCAGAAAGCTTCCTGCTGAATTTGCATCTATATCTTTCGAACCAATCAAAGTAATTATAATCCACTCGCAGAAAACAAAAATCCGTATCTTGGCGTTGCAAAATACCACCAGCACCAACTTGGACGAATATGATGAAGAGGACTGTAGTAATGGATGGACAGGGATAGAGAGGTTTGGAATAAGCACTAAAGTTTTCCTGGGGAAACATTGGGCGGTGGTAGTTGGTGGTTGGTAGCCCACATGACGTCACCCCAAAAGGCAGCAGCAGAGCACAACGCCACAGACAACCAGTCTTCGAATGCCCGCCTGTGCTTTTGCCAATTGCCTATTGCTCCCAATTCCCATCTCATCTACGATCTCAGCCATCCTTTTCAGGTGTTGTTTTCCATTGGCTTGGTGCGTTTTTTTAAGGCATTCGTGAAAAAGAAAAGTGTGATCTTTTGTTGGGGCTCACCTTCTAGAAGCCCCAATGACCCCTCAGCATCCCCAATGACTTCCGGCGATTGATCAGTGGATGCAGCGTCCGCTTGCAAACTATCCCTGTCAGTGTTCTACCCGCTGAACGGCAATGGATGCGAAAAGCAGCCAGTGTTACCGGATCGCCTAATTTTTTTCAGATATAAAGGAGCAGCTGATATACTCCAAGAAAAGTTGAAAGGGATATCAACCGGCTGTTTCATAGTATTAGCCGAGGTAAAACCCCTGCAGCTTGTTGCTTACTATCTTTAATCCAACTCAAACATCCATCTTTTTTTATTGGGTTATTTATGTCAGGGTCATTGTGGCCCACCCAATGTTTAAACGGTCAGGATCGAGGTGGCCAAGTCAGCGGGTATCTATGATCTTCAGTCATACGAATTAGAAAGTGAGCGGTAACTGGTGGTGAGTATGCTGACCGTTGTTACAGAATAAAAGCGATCTTATGTTCATGCCTAACCATCCAAACATCACATGCTCATGATGCTCAGTTCCCCTGAAGATCTTGTCCTCGACCTTGCCTATGTATCTAAAGAGCCCCGGGACATTGTACATACCTGGTTATGCAGACGATGGCAGGGTGTGCTTTGAGTATGGGTAGGCAAAATCCAGTTACAATAATGCAGTCTCACATACTGACATGTAACCTGCAAAGACATGAAACCCATACGTTATGATTGGCCTTGTTCAGTCATCATCACTTAAGTGCTGAGAAAAATCTTGCAGCAGCTTCCCAAGATGATCGCTCATTCGGTGAACTTTGATGTATCATTGGAAAAACAAAAACAAAAACAACTGCAAGACCACACGTAATACAGGTTACCACCACCTGCATGTCAAGCAAGGCCCAACAAAAGTGCTAAGACATCATTTCGCCATCTCCAATCAAATCATGAACCGTGTGCAGTTATCTTTGCAAAAAGAAAAAGGGTGGAAGTGGTGAGGTTTAAAGTGTTTTTTTTACCGAATGATGTAAACAGTAAAGTGATAGATATGCATATTTAGTATCTGAAAACTTATGGTAAAAATAACTCTGATCTATCGACACAAATTTGTCTTCACTGACAGCAACTAGATCATATAAAACAGCAACCTGTTGCAGTTGATCTTAGCTTTACACTTTCTGTTTTTAGTGGTCCCTATATAGAAGACTTGGCACAACAGTCTATCTTGGGATTGTTAGCAAAAGATGAAAATAGTATATGCTACGAAGTATTGCCGCTAGCAAGATACTAAGCGTTTAAGAATTGAACAAGTTGTAGTTGCTAACCCAACAGTCACTTTGAATCTACAAGTGACTTTTCTTGCAACTGTTGAGCCACTAGTATCACATCAAAGTTCTCCTAAGAACTTGTACTGCAGTTAAAAGTGAAAGAATATCAAAGCACAAGGTAGTATTTAAGTGCATGTGTAGCTAGTGGTTTTTTCAATAAGTCAAAATGCTACTTTATTCATTGTTGTACTCTAAAAGCATGGCATAGGTGCTCGTGCTCCATTACAAAGCACTAGAGACTATCTCCCATCAACAAACCAAAATGCCAAGCTGGTTTGACTGCATGCCAAATTGCCCTCAATCTTTTCAAACGTGCCGCATATATGACATGGCTGGGCATATAAGTGCAAAAATGCCTTTTCCAGGTGAAAGTAACATGAACTTTTGGATAAATCTGCTTTCCATAGAAAAAGAGAAGAAAATATGTAAATATGTTTTTTTTGACATTTATACCACATTTGATGAGTTAGGTCTAGTGAAGTTTCTACCTATGAGGACTCCGCAAAACCAGAAAAATAAAGAAGGTGGGATATTGTGGATGCATGCGGATATGATGCAAAGCAAAGCTTTACCTAACACCACCGTTTCAAGAACTGAAAGATGGTACACATTATCTATCTATAACATCAATGATGAAGAATGCAATGACCCCTTCTAGAATGAGGTAGGTCAGGCGCAAGAATACTTAAAAATCTTTGTCATTGCATCAGAATCGGCACCTAACAGGAGAAGTGAGTAAAAAGATGTGATAACTTATAGTGCACCCACCAGGCCACTCGGGAGTGGTAAAGGCATGAGGATATGGTAGGCTCCATGAATTGGAAGCTTCTATTGATCTTGTCATTGCATCACCCGGGCCACCCAACATGCAGATAACATGAGATAAATTTTCAAATTTTCCGGGATGATATCATGACTAGAACCTTTTGTTGATAATTTATTGCGCCACGGTCACTATCCAGCTCCTATTTCCAGCAGGTAGTCAAAAACATTTTAGAAAAAAAAAAAAACTGGCTTGCTACATTTCTGTTGTTCCACTTTCAAGCAATGTGATTCATGTCCTTCTCAAGGTAGCGCATGAGAAGGAAAATATCTGCAGCATGTAAGAAATAGCACAGCTGCTGAGGTGCTAAGCTCGTCTGACACATATATTTATATTATTCATAGAAGGTTCATTCAAACATGTTAAAGAAAAAAAATCATATTGAACCTACCTAGATATGTTTTAAGTTTAATTAAATTCAACAATAGCAATCAGTTATCAATAGATGATACCATGTGAGGACAGCATGTCTGTCCCACATGTCCGATGAAGAGAAAGACATCACAGCTAATGTAAGAGCTGAATCAATTTTAAGAAAGGCGGTTGTATCAGCTGAAGAATACGTCCTAAGAACATAACTCAGATGATACCTTGACCAGAGAAGTAGAGAACATCTCATTCTTTCATATTTATAACATAAGCTAAATTATTCATGATAGAAGCAAGTCAGAACAAGGTTGAACACATGGAGCACTTGGCCAGGCCACCAGATGTTGGAAAATAAAAATATGCTAAATGGGCTGATGGCCATGCAAAGCACATTGGCATGGGACCAAAATTCTGCTTAAACATTTCAAAGTAATAATAAGGCCAGTTTTGGCTATGGGCCTTGCACAAAGCCATTTAAATAACAATTCGACTTCAACTTCCAAGGCCCACAATTCAAGAGTAAAAAGTAAAAATAAAGCGGTATTCTAGTACTACAGAAGATGGAACGGAAGATATTCTGGTACTCTTAACATTGAATTAAAGAAATACACTAATTTACAGATAGAAGGAAAGCATGGTTTCTTCTGACAGCTTGAGAAAAGTTTATTCTGAGCTGAAGTAGGCTCCCGAGATGTTCTGAGTTCTAAAACATTGTCCATATAGCTGAGCCAGGACATTTTTTTTTTATCAACCATACCCTTATTAAACGATAAGGAAAACAAACAAAGACCCATAGAAGAACAGGTACGCCACAGGATACAGAGGACAACTATCCTTTCCTAGTTGCACAAAAGGCCCTAGAAGAAGAAAAAACACAAAAAGACCCCTAGTCCTTTTGCACACCGAGGACGCCCGCATCCGCCGCCTCCGGCTGTCACCGGAAGGCACCAAATTTGGTCGCCGTCTACCCAGAGAGAACTCCATCGCATGAAGGCTTTTGCAGAGCCGAAGAAGACACTCGTCCGCACGGACGAGATGAGCCGTGGATCGGAGCTCGCCGACAGCGCTAGTCCGCACGGGACGCGGCCGCGGGGGTGCAACGGGCCTAAATCGGAGGTGGCCCCAAACCAACCCATCAGCAGCTTTGACATACCAGCCCAGTCCTGTTCCATCCAGCGCCCAAAAGCGTAATAAGCGCGAGGCGCCTTCGGCAGGCAAAGCCACGTCGCACGGATGGAACGCCGCATCCCCGGGTAGCAGCACACCAGGACATAGGCGACGCTGCTGGGCGAGGTGAGCGCACGGCTAGTCTTCACGCGCAGCCACCTCGCGAGGCGGCAGGCCAGGAAGTCGTTGACGCACCAAATCAGCGGCCTCGTGAGAGGTCACACCGCCGCCGCAACCCAAGGCCGAGGTGATGGCCATGACGGCGCGAACCGGGTTCCAACAAATCTCCGAGACGTCCACCTCACCCATCACCTGCACGAAGATGACGCCGTTCGCGAGCTCGAGGTTGTTGCCGGCAAGCACGAGCTCGAAGTGGTCGTCGTCGCCGAGCTTGACGGCGGCGCGACGCGTTGCCGCGGTGATGCGCGCGTGGGCGCCAGCGCCAGGAGGAAGCGGCGGCGGGAGACGGCGCACTAGACAGGGCACGCGGGAGACGGCGCCGGGAGTCACGGCAGATTCGGCGCGGAGAAAGTGCACGGGATGAAAACGGATCGGAGCGGATAATACCTTTCCCATATCCTAATCCATTTTTTTTCATCGGATTCGGAGCGGAGCGGATAATATGCGGATGCAGGTATGGATACGGATTTCTTCAGATGTCGGAAATAGGACGGATTCGGACCGGAAGCGGATCGGAAGCGGGACTTCAAATATCGGATATAATATGTCTTTTAGTAGAGAATTATATGGTGATTAATAATTCGTCAAAGTATTGAATAACCAAAAGCAATCATACAGTAGCTAAGAAACCATACGATCCTAACTACAAGTTCACATTTTAAATATCAAGTAAGCATGTAAAATAAAACAAAAGGTCTCAAGCAAACTCTTTTAATTTTATTTATTCTCCGCTCCAGTCTTGCCATCACGCCATAACTAGACATTTTTTTCTTACATTATTGTCAATTGTTATATATTTGATGAATAGTCAAAAACATATTTGCATATATGTTAGTTGGTCCTTTAATATTGTCGGATTATCCTATTTTGGACTTCGGATAATCCGCTTTAATATCTCGGATAATCCATATCCATCGGATTTTGCTACCCCCATATCCTAATCTGCATCCGCACGCATCGGGTGCGGATGCGGATCAGATCGACTAAGATATCTAAAATTCCACCCCAAATCCTCAAAAATCGGATTCGGACCGGATCGGATCGGATAATTATTCACACCACTTTCACCCTAGCGGATCTTGCGACGGCGAGGTGCGAATCTTGCGACGCCAAAGAAGAGAGAATGCCACGAAACGCTCGCCCAACAGCACACATTGAGCAGGATACAGAGGCCGAAGAGGAAAGGCTGCCTCAACAGCTATGTAATCTGGAGGTGGAGGGACATCTGATTTATAGTGCTCACAAGGAATTTCTGCATCTTTATATGTTGCTGCTTGACCATCATAATCTGGTGTTGCATAAAATGGACATGGAAGATTTTAAATGTCAGATATAATATGTCTTTTAGTAGAGAATTATATGGTGATTAATAATTCGTCAAAGTATTGAATAACCAAAAGCAATCATACAGTAGCTAAGAAACCATACGATCCTAACTACAAGTTCACATTTTAAATATCAAGTAAGCATGTAAAATAAAACAAAAGGTCTCAAGCAAACTCTTTTAATTTTATTTATTCTCCGCTCCAGTCTTGCCATCACGCCATAACTAGACATTTTTTTCTTACATTATTGTCAATTGTTATATATTTGATGAATAGTCAAAAACATATTTGCATATATGTTAGTTGGTCCTTTAATATTGTCGGATTATCCTATTTTGGACTTCGGATAATCCGCTTTAATATCTCGGATAATCCATATCCATCGGATTTTGCTACCCCCATATCCTAATCTGCATCCGCACGCATCGGGTGCGGATGTGGATCGGATCGACTAAGATATCTAAAATTCCACCCCAAATCCTCAAAAATCGGATTCGGACCGGATCGGATCGGATAATTATTCACACCACTTTCACCCTAGCGGATCTTGCGACGGCGAGGTGCGAATCTTGCGACGCCAAAGAAGAGAGAATGCCACGAAACGCTCGCCCAACAGCACACATTGAGCAGGATACAGAGGCCGAAGAGGAAAGGCTGCCTCAACAGCTATGTAATCTGGAGGTGGAGGGACATCTGATTTATAGTGCTCACAAGGAATTTCTGCATCTTTATATGTTGCTGCTTGACCATCATAATCTGGTGTTGCATAAAATGGACATGGAAGTGGTGGAGGTGATGTTGCAGCTGCTGGTGGGTGCTGCTGCAGCTGCTTGTGCTGCCAGTGGTGCCTTCTTCCTAGCTGCTGCAGCAGCTGCTGGTGGTGCTTTTGTAGCCTTCTTCCGAGCTGCTGCAGCTGCTTCTAGGGGTCTTGTAGGCTACCGGTGTCTTCTTTGCCTTCTTCTCAGGTAGAATTTTCCTCCTTCTAATTGGCGGAAACCCTGCCTTCCTCAATTCTTTATTCAGCTCCTTTACAACCTGCTTCTGCCTCTCTGCATTCTCTTTCTCAAGGAGCTCTTCCATGAAGCCTTTATGCACAATATTAGCATGCAGCACCACATACCTGCTGTTATCATAGTCATGAAACAGATTCCGTACATCCATGCTGGTTCAAAGCATAACCAGGTCACACTTCTCCTTACTGAATCCATAAAAGACCACTTCTTCGTCACTGCCCAGTGCTTCTCTCTGCTCAAACTGTGTTCCTCAAGCTGCTCCAACTTCGGCGCGCCATCGCTCCACCATTTATGTTGTCCTGAATTTTGTCCATTTCTCTCAACCATGGCCACCACATCATACGCGAAATATGGATCGATCATTCCTGGCGTATATGGACGTGGAAAAATCAGGCACTTCGGATTCAACTAAAAGTCTCGGCAACTGGGAATCAGGAAGCAAATCTAGAACCACTCACCCTTCCGGACAACAGGACTTCGGAAACATGCCGCACCTGCCGCGCGGCCCGACAGGATTTCAGCTCCGCCGCCGACCTGGGGTTAGGGTTAGGGTTAGCGCAAGGGCGACGAGGACGGGAAAAGGAAGGCGGCCATGGCTACGAGGAAGGGGATAGAAAGGGGATGGGTGTACCTCGATCAGAGCCGCCACACAGCGCGTCGGAGACGATGGGACGGCCAGATTCGCCGCCGCCGCTGCCTCGCCATCGGGGCCGGTTGAATGCGCGTCTCCAACTGAACGGGTGCGGTAAGGATCGTGCAAGCCAACAGGTCGTCTTATCCGAATGGCCAGGGGGCAAGACAGTCATTTTTTTCAAGGGTGGGATGGTAATTTTGTCGACGGTGAATTAGTCAAAAAGTTAATAATGCTGACTTAGCATGTAAAGGATATTGACTTGGCATGTGGAGGGCATATTCTGGACCAACCAACTCTAACGAGGTAAAAGTTGGAAGCCATTTGGAAGGGGAGTAAATGGCTACTGGCCATTGGGAAGAGGGGCAATCCCTCAATTGGCCCCATGAATCAGTCTAATTTGATGGATTAAAACACCATACTTGTGAAAGGGTATTAGAAAACCATTGTAATACATACAAAAAGACAAAATACAGGGAAAAAATATTGGAGTGCGTGGAGTAAAAGGCAGTAATCTAAATTATGACAATAATCCTTGTATGTATCTGGAACTTAACATCCACATCGCCATACATAAGGTTGATGGTATACCTGAATCCAATGTTAAGAGTAGACGCCATCCAGTACTCCAATGTCCAGTACTGTGTGTTGTTACTAATACAATACTCCTTGTGATTGCATCTTCACATCGACTGTTCCAAGTTCCCCATGCATACGGAGGTAGACAAGTTTAAGTTATCATACATTATAGCAACATGGTTTGAACTACAGTAATATAAACCTGGAAATTAGTGTATTTGTTTAATTTTCATCCTTTGATTTATCCATCAACACTTGAAGGATCTAGCATTGTGAATCTACAGTAGTCATTAAAAAATATAAACAGTTCTGAGTTAAAAAAATGTATAAGCATCTTTAAATGCCTAATCACAACTCTTTGTTTCTGCAAAGAATAATCCTTAACAATTCATCTTCAAACCATGGAAAATGGAACATGTGAGGACTATCTTTGATTGGGTTACTTCAGACATGCTTAAGTAGGAAATAATAGTTGTACTAGAAAGGAGTTAATGCCAAGTTTTAGTGCACATCTTCCTCAAAAGAAGTGTACTAGTGCACAACTGCACCTTTTCACTCTAAAACCAAACCACTGTTTCTTTTAACTGTATATTCACCCAACAGACGATGTCGTGTTGGATATACATTCGCTAACAAATGAAATTTCAAATTCTGATTAGAAAAGAAAAAAGTAAAATCTGTCCACGCCTAATTATATAGCCCTGCAAACTGCAAATCTTCTAGGATGTAGCTATGTCAGGTTGGTACTAACGTTTGGATTGGGCTTCAATAGCACAAGATATCCCACAAGGAAATGAAAGCATTTGATCTCCTAAGAACAGAAGTACATCACAACTGCAGCTTTCTAGAGCAAAGATGCCATATTATCGCAAGACCAGGCGGCTGAAATGATATTTAGGCAGAAATTCACCTATGCTCGAGAGAACCCTAAGCCCAATTTTTGTATTCATGAGGGCCGCCCCGTTTCAATTGCCGATTTGACAATCAAATGGTCATCAATTGCTGCCATCTAACTCTGATCGGAACGCCTCAGAACAACAGAAACTGCTACAGTGATGCCCTGTGCAGGATTTTTTTTTTTACCTACTTGGATTGTCTTCCTCAAAGGCAAACCGCGAAGCGATTCGACTGATCAATCAACCGATTCCTTCGCCGAAACACCCAAAACTGCACCACACCGATCGCCTCAGGGGAGCAAGAGCGGCTAACACTATAAACCCTAGGCCCAGTGGAAACGCTAGGGAAGTAAGAGCGGCTCACCGAAACAGGAGATGCGTTTGGGGAGCCCGCATCCTCCGGCGGAAGATCCTTCGTCCTTTCCACGCCCGCGGCGAGCCAGCGATCGGGGGCCTTAACGGCGGCGGCGGCGAGTCTCCGCGGCTCGAGGAATTCAAATGGGAGCGGAGTTTTCTGCGGAGTCCAGGCAAGGATTGCATTACCGTTTAAACCGGTCTTACCGTTCCTCACCGGAATGTCCGGTTTTCCCAAAAACCGGAAAAATCGATCCGGATACTTAGACAAAATTCAAATTTTAAATTTTAAATAAAAAAGTCAAAATTTTTGATAAACCGGACCGGTTTACCGCAAAAATCAGTCAAAATTTCCAGAAAACCGGGACAGATTTTGGACAACCGGTTTAAAAAAAGAAAAATAAGAAAAATGCAAAAAAAAGAAAGTTCGAAAAAACCCAAACAAAAATTATATAAAAAACTAGATCAAAATTTTAGCTCAACGGTGGAAACGAAACACGAAACTTCAATGGTTTGCTTGGTCAAAAAAATCGAGAAAAGTTGCTGGTTGATAAAAAAGTGATTTTGTTTTTTTCTTCCTTTTTCTACACACAAACTTCATCGAATTGTTTGACAGAACAAACAAACGAATCTACGTGAATCGTTTTCACCGTTGGACTGCAAATTTGATCTAGTTTTTTTATGTATTTTTTGTTTCAAATTTTTTCAAACTTTTTGAAATTTAAAATGGAAAACCGGTCTCCAAGGTAAACCGGACCGGTTTTCCGGTTTTTGCGAAAACCGGTCCAGTTTACCGCGGGATTGCAATCCTTGAGTCCAGGCCGGCCGGTGCTGGTTTAGCGCCGACGCCGCGTGGAAAATGGGCCTCCCCGCCGTAAGGATGGGCCTCACTTTTGCCCTTCGAAGGAAAATGGGCTCATTCTCTGAATCTATCGTATC
>LAPY01003353.1:49266-61332 GCA_000970635.1 Eragrostis tef | reverse complement strand
CCTGATTAGGATACCTTAATCTAGGTATCCGACAAGTAGAAAATGTAGTCCCGAGGACTTGAATTGGAGACATTTGGCTCGATACTATGTTGACCTTTGGCTCGATACTATTGTTAAACTACTATGCACCAATTTCTTGCACCCATAAGCCTAAGCTTGGGAAGGATGAACAATTCACTTACGATTCAATAATCTGTGGGGTCTAGTTGCCTCAAGAGGATTAGACATCAGAAGAATACCCTACAACTGCAACGAATATCCAATGTATGGCAGTGTCTCAAAATCACAAATGAGAGCTACTATGCAACTAATAGCAAGTCATAAGAGGAAGACATCCATTGCTCTCTATAGGTGTCAATCTAGAAATGAGGGAAACAGAGGACGAGAAGGTGCTCGTTGGGTGGTGGAGTGTGCACCAAAACACAGGAAGGGCCAATTGCTATAGTAACCAGCGAAAGCCATCGACCTTCGATTTCGTCCTTGACTAATTAGTGGTACGTGTGTTGGCTTGGTCGGTTCAACTACTTCTCCAAGGCTCCATTTGTGCTCGTTGGGCAGAGGAGTCATGCGCAACATGCTTGAGCCATTATATCTTACAGAATGTTAGTGGGCCGATTAATTACATGTATCGACTAAAGAAGGTGATAGATCTACGAATTTAAATGGCCCATATGTCTTTAGCTATGGCCCATCTAAAACCCTAGGCCCATTCGGTCTAAAGAGCCATTCGCGAAATCTTATATAAACCATAGCCTTCATTCAATCTTCCACCTTTCCGCCGCCGCCGCCGATGCTTCTTCCTTTTTGCTAATCTTTTGTTGATACTTCCTCTCATATCATTCATCTTCTGCGACGCTCTTCCTCTACTGTCATCAGGCGCTGCTACCTTCATGTAAGTGGCTTCATCCTCTTCTTGCATATATGTTTTTAGCCTTCTAGATGATGAGATCTATGAGAGTAACCAAATCGGGTTGCTAGTGGTCCGATATATACCATATATAGATAACAATCTTTGATGCCATAGTTGTTGAAGTGGATGATTTTGTTTCTATTTTTTTCTAGTGAACATAGATGATGAGTTCGGATCTTAGATCCAACAAAATTTCATTCTATTTATGGACCATGGTCAACTTCCTCAAGGCACCAATCCCGCTCTCCCGCACTAACTCTGCCACCACTCTTCCCTATCGCTGGCAGCGGTACCCTCACCGATCTGTCCATTGCCAGGCATGCATGCTCCCAATTGCTATGGTTGAGAGGAAAGAAAGAGGAAACCAAAACCAAATATGTGAACCCTAACCTGGATTCTTGTTGTCGTCTTGAACTCCACCATGGTCATTATAGCGAGCTCCACTGTGGCAACATCGCTGGGCCCGGCACGAAACAAGCGAGAGAGGCGGTTTCTCGTATGGGTCTGGTTGTTTGTATGGGCCGAACTAAACTGGGCCGAAGCCTTCTCTTGTCGCGACCGCTCGCGTATTAGATTTGTTTCCGTATCGGATCGCTAGAGTATATGGGCTATCGGTCGCAGCATGGATTGTTGAAAGCCCACCATCTATGTCCGATGGCCCAAGTCGGCGAGTGCGCAACATGCTTGAGCCATTATATCTTACAGAATGTTAGTGGGCCGATTAATTACATGTATCGACTAAAGAAGGTGATAGATCTACGAATTTAAATGGCCCATATGTCTTTAGCTATGGCCCATCTAAAACCCTAGGCCCATTCGGTCTAAAGAGCCATTCGCGAAATCTTATATAAACCATAGCCTTCATTCAATCTTCCACCTTTCCGCCGCCGCCGCCGATGCTTCTTCCTTTTTGCTAATCTTTTGTTGATACTTCCTCTCATATCATTCATCTTCTGCGACGCTCTTCCTCTACTGTCATCAGGCGCTGCTACCTTCATGTAAGTGGCTTCATCCTCTTCTTGCATATATGTTTTTAGCCTTCTAGATGATGAGATCTATGAGAGTAACCAAATCGGGTTGCTAGTGGTCCGATATATACCATATATAGATAACAATCTTTGATGCCATAGTTGTTGAAGTGGATGATTTTGTTTCTATTTTTTTCTAGTGAACATAGATGATGAGTTCGGATCTTAGATCCAACAAAATTTCATTCTATTTATGGACCATGGTCAACTTCCTCAAGGCACCAATCCCGCTCTCCCGCACTAACTCTGCCACCACTCTTCCCTATCGCTGGCAGCGGTACCCTCACCGATCTGTCCATTGCCAGGCATGCATGCTCCCAATTGCTATGGTTGAGAGGAAAGAAAGAGGAAACCAAAACCAAATATGTGAACCCTAACCTGGATTCTTGTTGTCGTCTTGAACTCCACCATGGTCATTATAGCGAGCTCCACTGTGGCAACATCGCTGGGCCCGGCACGAAACAAGCGAGAGAGGCGGTTTCTCGTATGGGTCTGGTTGTTTGTATGGGCCGAACTAAACTGGGCCGAAGCCTTCTCTTGTCGCGACCGCTCGCGTATTAGATTTGTTTCCGTATCGGATCGCTAGAGTATATGGGCTATCGGTCGCAGCATGGATTGTTGAAAGCCCACCATCTATGTCCGATGGCCCAAGTCGGCGAGTTCCCAGTCCGATGCTCACCTCATCTCTGTTCTCTCGACGCTCTCCTCTCGGTTTCGATAGTCGATCCCCAAACTTGACCGGTGCGAGAGGGCTGAGGCGACGCCGCGACGGTGCCGGTGGGCGCGGGCGCGCGGCTAGGCGGCACGCAGTAGACCACCACACCTCCTCCAGGTGAGAGCCGAGCTCTCCTCCCCAATCCTCCAATCCTCCTGCTTCCTTTTTGTAGTTGACATTTAGGTTGAATATAGCTGGGATGGGTCGATTCTGAGCGGGGGCGGCTATGGGAAGAGATTTTCGTCCCTGGGCGGACCGGGATGGGGATGAGCTGCATCCTGTTCTTACTGGAACGGTAGCCCCTCGAAACAACTTAAGCGGCAGGCTGGCACGGACACGGTCCGCCTTTGTGTACGGGCGTGTTTTGTTTTGTTTTGTTGATTAATTCCACTTCAATTAGCTTGGTTGATCGTGTTTGGTTGCGTGCAGCTAGATACACAGAGATTTTGGAGTGTATAAGTAATCTGGGTTGTTGTCATGTTTTTTTTCGTTATTTTTGCTCCACTCCTACTATTGCTTGCTTCCTAGGCCCACAGTTTAGTTACCCACAGTCTAGCCTGTTGTATGTTCTTGTTATTGTTATCCTTGAGCCAGCCATTTAACCTAATAATTTTTGTTTCAGGTGCTGCAGGAAGTCTTTCACATCCGGAATAAATTAGGTTTGCAGCAAGATTTGGGAGTTATTCAAATTAAGGGATTGTAGTTAGATGATGAAATGACCTGTAGAATGGCAGCATTCAAGCAAAAGAAACGACTGATAAATTCTATAGACTCAGAGCAATACAGACCCGGAAAGAAGGCAAAATCTCAGTCATCTAACTGTCTCGTTACCTTGAATCCCCATATTGGTCTTAAATGGGACCACCAGCTGAGAAGAGTTGTGCCAGAAAAGGAACAAGTTGGACTGTTGTGGTCAGACTTGGCCCCTTTTGTAGAAACCCGAAAACATCGATCAGGGCTGGCTGATGTTACATATGTTTCACCTGAGGCTTTCTCTTTTGAGGACCTTAGAGGCATGCTATCCTATGAGGTAAGCCATCTTTTTCCAGCATATTTTCTGCATTTGTCTACCACCATGGTCCTTTTTGATGATAATGTGTCTTTTAAGCCTTAACCTGATTTGGAGTATCCTATTCTTTAATTTCTTTTTTTGGCAATGTTGGTCTTGTTGTTTTGGCTGCAATATTCTCCTTTCCATACATTATAGCACTGTTTGTGCTTGGTTGTAGGTATGGACGACATGTCTGACAGAGGATGAAAGAAAGTTTCTATTACAATTCCTTCCAAGCGAGACTGATGCAGAAGAAAATGTACACATGTTGCTTACAGGAGAAAATTATCACTTCGGAAGTCCTTTTCTCAGCTGGCAAGTACTCATTGATACTGTTCTTGTCACTGTTTTTCATTTTCATTTATAAGGTTTTAGATGCATACAGTTATGCCTTATGTTCTACTGTGTTCTGTATACCATGGTACGTCTTTTTTGAATCCAGTGCATGTGAAAAGAAATCTAAGTAGGGTTTCGAAATAAGTACATGTACATTATTTCCCTCATGGTTTCTTTTGTCTTTCTGCACCATTGTGACAAAATCTGTCCTGGTGCTTTCAATAATTTAATGTTGTACTTAAAAGTTGAATCGGAAGTATCTCTAAAGTTGGACCATGGTATAGTTCTTGATGTTATGGTTCTCACTATCCTATGTTAAAGGTAGTTCCTTAAAGCTACCCTTTGATGCACACAATCTGTTTGTTCTCAAATAATGTTGCACTAGAAGTACCACATTGTTTTTTTAAAATATTCTTTTACCCTGTCCTACCTTGTTTGTTTAGCTTTCCATCAGTTTGGCTGAAGTACTATTTTTACCTCTTGGTATATCTATTAGATATGGATCATTGATTAAGTTGTTGAACTATAGGGCATCTTCTCTTTGCTATGGTGATATGCATCCTGATGCTTTGCTTGACAAGGAGAAGCACATAAAAGCTGCTGAGAAGGCATACCGGATTGACTTGCATAATTACCACTCCAAGTATGCAAACACTGGAAAGTTTACTTCAATGTAAGATTTTGGTTATATCTTGATATTGATTGTAAATAAATGCCCAGTATGCTTGAGACCTTGAAGAAATGGAGGAAGAGATGGCTAAGCTGCGGTGATACAGAGAATTTGTTCAGGTTGTGCTTCTTAAACTAGTATTCTTTCGGTTGATCCTACACGCTTTGATCAATCAAAGCTTCTTGTTCGTTTCTAAATTTGAGTTCTTTATTTACTACCTGTTCCATTGAGACCTCATTGTGACTTCCTTCTCAATTTTCTCATTTACTTATGCACTTGCATAAATTATGATTTACACCTTTCACTTTTCTTTCTGTATATACTGAAATTGACTCTTTTTGAAAGTTTTTGCTATTTGTAGTTCTTTGATAATGTAAGAACTGGCTTAATCTTGGTGGTAAAACACGCCCCCCCCCCCACCCCCAACACACACACACAAAAAAAAAATTATAATTGTTTACTGGGTTTCTCCTTGGTTTCCTCCAGAACGGTTGAATAAATCACACAATTTGTTTTATTTCAACTTTCTGTTGCTGAATCTATTGCTAGTCACCCCAAGCTACCTTTCACTTCATCCTAAACCTCTTGCCTGGTGATGCCGATTGTAATGGTTACTGTTCTCAGTGTTGTCTGATATACCTTTGTTATGGTAATCTTAGCCTCTTACGTTGTATCACCTGTAATTTGCATGCATGATCAACATAATTTGGTATTTGATGTTACCTTTCACATGTTATCCATGTCCTCAAGAGTTTCGAGTGGCTGCTACATCCAGTTGTCACATTAATGCTTTTGAATACACATTTCTTACAAAAGTTTTCTAAATAAGTATGTGCTATTTGGCACTTCCTAAGTGGCTTAATCTTCGAGGTGTATACTTGAAGTTTTTAAATGATAAATGTTCGCATGTTTTAATTTTTCGATGATGGCATCTCATATCAACAATTTTAATTTCTGCACAGTATGCAGTGATGAGCTTTATTTTCTCCTGCAATATACAACAATGAAGGTGTATTAGTACCTTAACCATTAGATTTTCAGCTGCAAAGAGAATACTATTTTGCATATGCGATGTCCCTTGTGGTGCATTTGACCTATTGTACTGCAGATTTCAAGACTGACTCAATTCTTAATAATAATGCTGAATTTCGGCAGAAAATAATAATAATATATAAGCCACTGTTTCTTATGCTCTTGCAGTGATAGCCCTGTTAAGAAGAAGCAAGGAGTTATGCAAGTTGCTGCTGCTAAGAGTGGAATGGCCCTTAAGGTTGCACCAAGTGTCGATGTTTCAAAGTTTATGTCATATATTGAGGTAAAACAGGTGTCTCAATTATAACAATGGAGTATTTTCTTTGTTCAGCTTGGGTAATGAATATGTCTGCCAAACAAGAAACATATTATTACTGAAACTTGACGTTCTCTTCATGTATTTGCTTTGCTTACCCCTGCAGCTGTAAAATATGTTTCTGTTCTAGTTTTTAAATTTGATATCAGTGAACTAAACGATGAGTTATATTTAGCCAGTGAGTCTTGGTACATACAATTGCTTGTTGTTAGTTACATGTGTCTAGTTAAGCTGATAGGTATGGGATGTGGACACACTGTTGTCTCACATAAAGGAACAGTTCCTTTTCCGAGTTTGTAATTTTCTGAATGAGCTATTACCTTGTTTCGAAATTGTTTACGAAGATGATGCGGAGGGCTGTGTTACTATGCAACATAATGTACAACTGAACCAGAATTTCTTAATTAGTTGTACAAATGGATGTGATCTTAATCATCACTGATGCAGCAGTCATGGATATCTTCACAATGTTTTTCTTTAATGTCTGGTTGGTATTTTTTTGTGTATTAATCACCCCTATCCAAATTAGATGGTATTTTTCGGTTATCTCAGTTTGTTACTTGCTTTGGATGATGTAATAAGTTTTATGAACAGCTACATGCATCAATCGATGCTGAAGCTGGAATATTGAAATATATTCCCTTTTCTAAAAAAAGGTGTTATTTTGGACTTTTGCAATCTTCATGGTGCACATTTGACCACCAAAATTCTGATACAGATTACAAAAATATTCAATATCAGAAAGCGCTTTCGACAAAGATCTTGTTAATCTTTTCTACAAAATTGAATACCAACATCTTCTTTTGACGTGTTGTGTAACACATCTTCCTGATTGTTGTGGTGCCTTTGGTTACGTTTCAGATTAGTAGAACACAGCTCAACCATATTAAGAGACTTAAGCAGTCTGGTGATGGCATTCAGACAAAGCATGTTTCACGGGTACTTGGTGGCCTTGACAATTTCCCTGTAAAACCATTTGGAGCATTAATGGAGGGTGAACTAATGAGGCTGCGGGAACATTGGTAAGTAATGTTTTAATTTACCATGTACGACTTCTGTGGACCATTATTCTTACAAGGAAGTATTTATATAATAGGTTGAACATGGCACACAAAGACCTGCCTGCGGCTTTTGAGGTTCTTAAGGACAGGAAGTTGCTGATGGAGAAATCAAGAAAGCTACTAGGTCTTGAGCTTGGAGAAAAGAGTGTATCTGTCATGAGAAAGGTTCGCTGCGACTTATCCTTCAATTCCTAATCTTAATCATTTTTTTTGTGCTAGTGGAGGTCTTTTACCTGAGTGTATAAAAACTACAGTGGTGATCAATTCATGCTTGTTCCTATGTATCTTTTCACTTTACAATGTACAATACCACTCATGGGTAGTTGAATTCCTATTTGATGTACTTGATGCTATACATGATGATACCATGACTATAAAGATGCTGAATCTTGTGATGAGGCATCTAGCAGGAAAGACTAGATAGTGTTTTATTGTGAAAGGTGAATTGCTCTGCAGTGTTACCATGTTATGTAAGGATGTTGCCATTTTCTGAAGATGTTATACTTGTTGTAGGCCGATATTTTTAATAGAAATATATTTTCCTTTAACGAGACAATGTTAAATTGCTTAGTACTCTAGAGATGATTATGGTTTATTTATGTTTGTTTATGATTGAGAAGGCAGACAAGTTATCAGATGTAAGAAAAGATCTAGGACAACGTGGTGCTTGCGAAAATGATGGTAGCCCAATTTTGCAAAATGACCAGGTAGAACACTCACCTCAAAGCATATCGAAAGGCAGGAGTGATCAGAGCATGTCTCTTCATGATCAGGATGGTGAAAAGACTAAATATACAGAAACATCGATTTACCATATTGAAGGTTCTAATGTGAACGATCTTGATCCAATGGTAGCCAATGCCACATTGATTACTGGTCAGAGTGAGCAGATCTCAGATGTGCTATTAAATCAAGATCATAAGGACGTCAAGTGTTTCGATGTAAGCATGTCCTGCTGCGCTGACATCCCTGATGAGCAGAATGAAGATATCATAGACATTAAATTGAGTAAAGATGGCCTGGATGCTCAACATGAAGAGATTACAGAAGTCAGTTACGAAGATACAGCTGTTCAGAATTGTAGCTCAGAGAATCAACAAATCAAGTACATCAATTATACAAGCACGCCTATTCACACTCTTGACAGTCAAAATATGCAAGTTCAGGATCTTGATGGTTTTGCTCTGAAAGGTCAATCAATTCATGCTCATGAACGAGATCAGGACCTAAAATGCATCAGCAATGCGATTGTGAATCAAAGTAATCATGATATAAATAGTCCTTCAAAAACGAGGCACCAGCAGATGAACACAGTAATTGCGGAGCGAGAAGATCCTGAGAATATTTTGATGATGCCACCATGCAGTTCTTCTCTACTTCCTAAGTCCTCTGAAGAGCAAATTATTGTGGAAGATTTTCTGGATTCAACTGATCATGTAGAATGTGTGAAAAACAGATGGCAGATGGCAGATCCTCTCGAGTCCTACTGTCATCCTCCAGAGGATAGAATGTATGAGGGTTCAGGTGATCCACATATTACGCCGAGCTATCTCTCTTCCGGACAACAGAGTTCGTCAGTTTACGCGCATAATGATATCATAGGCCAGCAGCTGACTCCGGTCACTACATCTTCATTCCCAGTGGACAATTCAGCATCATTTGTTGAACCCTTCTCGAACCAGCAGAGCAACGGCCAACTCCAGATAGTGAAGGACATAGGAAGGATCTCCTACTCCCTTCAACATGCTAATGGCATTCAACAGTCAACGGGGTTGCATTCTTCGACAAATAACAGCTTGGTTCAATCTGCTCCATTTCCCGTCCAGGAGCAGCAATTAATTGAACAGAGCCATGCTGGCCTTTACGCGCAACAACTTCCCAATGATTTATACTCTGATGTGAGGTTTCCGAATAGTGGAAACCCTCTTATTGCTAAACAGCATTCTTATAATGCTTTTGCTCCCATGGATCACAGATACAATAACTGGCCCACTGAGGGGAACCAGTCACATAGTAATATTTTGTCTGGGTTGGCGTCGGATAATTGCTTAACCCAGGCCTTGCCAAGTGGAAGCAATACAGATGGAAGTTTGTTCAGTGCCATATCCCAGTATAGACAGCCATCGGTCCACATGCAACCTGGTAGGTTGAGCCCCAGCCAGCTTCTTGAACGAGGGAGTCAAGTTCTTCCACCCCAAAATTTTGTTCCTAGGCCTCAGGATACAAATCCTCCATTTTCAGATATCTACGGCCACATCCAGACTGTGGCCAATAGTCCAAGCAGTCATTTAGCATCTGTAGGCACCCTGAATAACATGAATTGGACAAACTTCATACAGCAGAATCCTGGAATGCCTGACTTCACAAATAGGCAGTTTCGAGGGCCGTGGACCAGATAACTCTTTCTGAGACTCTGGATGTAGGTTGATTTTAGATGCTGCAGAGGTCAATAAGGAAACTGGGACCAGGCTGGAAAAATAATTTCCAGCATGAACTAACGTAACTGTGGTTTTGAGCTGTTTCAGAGGTGTGGCTTCGGTACTTGTGTACATACTTTTGTGCCATGCCTGTCTTCCTTTGTGGGTGCTGGGAATTTGGAGAGTCCGAAACCTAGGATCCCCATTTTATCCAATTTTGATTTAATAAGTTTTGCTCCAATTTCCATGTGTAAGCTGTCTCTATGGCCCTCAGAAACCTAAACCTCAGGCTGATCGTTCTGTTCTTGGTGCTGTTTGGTAGGGAGATAGTATCGCAAAATTTTCAAACATCGTGTTTCATGCTCTTTTTTTACTTCCGCTGCATTGTCTGTTAGTATGGGAGTAAGGAAGGTATGTCGTGGAAAGTTTCAATTCCTTGATATCCTGTTTACCGGGCTTCCATTGGTGGTGTTCTGTTGACATGCGATTCGTGTATGATGCTGCAGCGTTCTTCTCTTGCGGCTGTCATTTCGGGCGTCAGTAGAAGCAGTTTCCGATGCATATTTTTCCTTTTAGAGAAGTGTTTTCAAGATATATGTGTGTTTCAATATAACTAGAAAATTGGTGTGCAATATGGCCCTCAAGTTTGCATTGTATATGAGCTCATATACTAGTTTCAAGAATTTTAGTATAGTTGACTTCAATCGTACTTATTCCAATCTGTCCACGTGTTATCTTCAGATGACGCCGGTGTTCAAAATAAACAAAGATGGGAATGATGGAGAGTGTGATCGAGCAAATAGCTATCATTGTTACAAAGAAGAGAAATCTGTATAATGAACCTTGCATCTTTACATGAAACAAAAGAATATCATCTGTATTGAATAATCTGTCTAAAAAGAAGAATACATTACAATAAATCATATGTACTGAACAATCATTCTCAAAGCCTTCAACACCATTTTAGTGCACTCAAAACTTTTGAATATCCAAAAGAAGACAAACCCCTTGGGTTGTACAGTGCTTTATTTGTTTCTTTCATTTATATTAATGAAAAGCAACAGTAGGGGCTTCCTTGCCCCGGAAAAGAAAGAAGAAGAAGATAAACAACAATATTCAGGAGTTAAACTTATGAAACTTCGGGCAGTGATGATGGGGAAAACTTTTAGTGCAAATGACTAATCTGGTGCAAAGGTGTAAATATCCAACAGCAGCCCTCAGATTCAAATCCTAAGGCCTACATTAAGGCGGTCAATCCCACAATTCCGCAGCGGGCTTTCTTGGATATATTTGCTAAAAACACCCCCGCGATTGGACATTAGCTGCCAAGATTCGGCTCGAGCGGCATGTTCACCGCTGCCGGCACTTCTCCATATGCTTCTAATCACAGCATTTTCGAAGATTTGCCTACGCCGCGGTGCACAACTGCCAAAGAGCTTCTTCTCCATGTACGCTGCCGTTGATTCCTGTGCTGTGCAGAATAGGATATTAAGGAGTGCCTTCTCTTGACTACTTCTCTGTTCCTGATTGGATTTGGTGATTGAAATATGACAAATGATTCCTCGAATAATGACAGAAGAAATGTTTCTGACAAGTTATTGCTAGTTTTATCAGCCACAAAACACAATACAAAGAGGTCATCGTCCAATGAACATCAAGAAGCAAATTAAGGATCGGGAATGGCTGGTGAAGTCATGGATGAGATCGGGAATACAAAATTGAAGTTGTGATGAGATATGCGCATTGATCCCAGATGATCGCATTGATCCCAGATGATCGCATGAGATATCACATGTCGTAAGAAAATGGGAGGAAAATCGGTATACAAACTAAATGATGCTTCTTGCGTATAAGGCAAAGGTAACAACACTTTTAGCCGACCAGGAAGAATAGAAGGATTACTCTACGACAATAGGTAAATGTGGTAAGCAAAGCCAACTGAAAAGATGTCATAAACGGACCACCATTTAAGCCAATTGGGGAAAAAACATGCCATATAATATGCAATAGTAAATGCAAGGCATCACAAAATAGTCGCTGAGTGGAGAAAACTTTACTGCAATATTAAATAAAAGATTTCTACTACATGTTTCCTCCGTTCAAATAAACCAGTGTAAATACGGAACAAAGATCTTGCTTTCTGACTCATATAGCACTAAGTATGTTAATGATTGAAAATGAAAGTAGTGACACGCTAAATAGTATATGCAAATGATGTAATATTCAGGATTTACTGCAAGCTGATAACACTATTGAGGCCTTTAAATCACATGTTCGATAGGCAAAAAGCATGCTGATATGCATGAACGCATAACTTGCCGACAACAGTTATCCACAACTGTAAGGGGATGTTTGGCATGGCTGTAGCTCTAGAAAATTTCATGAAGTTCTTAGAGCTGCTCATAGCTAGCTCTAGAAATCCATGGAGCTGGAGTTGTAAATAAATTAAGAATCTTTTGTTGAGTCATTTTCTTTTTATTTGAGATTAAAACTAATAATGTAAAATATTTTAATCTATTTTACAAACTCC
>LAPY01003351.1:13138-38067 GCA_000970635.1 Eragrostis tef | reverse complement strand
ATCACCTTCGGCTGGTTCGTCGCCGGCGCCTTCACCATGACAGTGGGGCTCTCCATGGCCGAGATCTGCTCGTCCTTCCCCACCTCCGGGGGCCTCTACTACTGGAGCGCCAGGCTCTCAGGGAAGCGATGGGCGCCCTTCGCATCATGGCTCACCGGATGGTATGTTATTGTTGTTGTTGTTGTCGCAACAGACTCTTGCCGCGTCGATCATCCCATTCCCGTGTTCTTCGTCTTCTTGGAACGGCCGCCTCGTTTCTGTTGTTCTGCCTTTTGTTTATCTTCTCTCTGTTGGAGTGTTGGGAGTGACGATTGAGACAGAGGGAGCACGGGAGCGTCCTCATGTGAACAGGGTGTGAGAACTCGTGTCGTGTTAGATAGATAGATAACAGTTCTTTCTTTTATATGCTTCTTTCTGGTGTCGTACACACGGCATCAGTGTGAGGCTGTGAGCGACAACTTGGCATCTGTTTATTTTCAGTTGCCTGATCAAAGGGAAAAAAAAAACGATTCTTTCACCAGGTGAAAACGGAAGAGTTAGGATTGCAAACCTGTGCGGTGCACTGTAGTCAGTCATGTTGATTATAGTGGCGTGGCCCCCGTGAAAACAGATTCTTCTTTTCTTTATGTAGAACAATACAATGGAATCTGCCATGGCCATTGGTTGACGTGCGTGCTATGACTTTTCAAGCAAGAACACTACTAATTGGTCATGTACTACTCTTGTGGGAGACTAAACTTGCACACTACTAATTGCTTAAAGAATCTGATTCATCCATTGTCATCAGCGGTACAGCTCTGCTGAAAGTCGGAGTAGACTTATTCTTACTTCTTAGCGAAAAACGGAATCCCTGCCATTTTCTCCAAATAAAATTCTGATTGTATATTATGGGTCAAGGGGGCACATCACTAGCAGTTTGCTGCGTCAAGTGTTGCAATTGGCTTGCGAGTCCTTAGTGATTCTGTCAAATTCATTGTCCGTGTGGCTACTACTATGCTCTAGGCTCTAATTCAGACAAGGACCTTTAGCAACAAACACAATCCTCCACACACAAGTATGGGTCAATTCATGAGAGATGGCAATTATTGGTCACGCATTCATGCTCGCTCTGAAAACTGTGAAGCCGATAAGCTCCCTTCACGATGCTGATGTAATGTCGATTTCTGTTTGATCTTAATCGAGTGTAACTATCTTCAAACCTCTAACCCTCTGCATTTTTTGTTTTTGTCTCGGCGATTTTCAGGTTCAACATTGTTGGACAGGTACCCAGTCTTTTTCTTGAACCTTCCCTTTTTCACATCAGTGTCTATCTGAACCTCTAACTGAGCAGCTTCTTTGTGTTGTGCAGTGGGCAGTCACCACCAGCGTGGACTTCTCGCTGGCGCAGCTGCCAGTCTTTTTCTTGAACCTTCCCTTTTTCACATCAGTGTCTATCTGAACCTCTAACTGAGCAGCTTCTTTGTGTTGTGCAGTGGGCAGTCACCACCAGCGTGGACTTCTCCCTGGCGCAGCTCATCCAGGTGATCATCCTGCTCAGCACCGGCGGCAACAACGGCGGAGGGTACGTGGCGTCCAAGTACGTCGTCATCGCCTTCCACGCCGCCATCCTGCTGAGCCACGCCGTCATCAACAGCCTCTCCATCACCTGGCTCTCCTTCTTGGGGCAGTTCGCTGCTGCTTGGAATATGTTAGGTGACCACCCTTCCATCACTTAAAAATTCGCACAAACACAAGGCATAATCAGCTTTGTTTACGGCGGCTAAGATGCCAGCTGCGTGGAACCTGAGCATCTGTTGTTGTCTGCAGGTGTCTTTGTACTGATGATCGCTGTGCCAACCGTTGCTACCGAGAGGGCCAGCGCGAAGTTTGTGTTCACCCATTTCAACACCGAGAACAATGCCGGGATCCACAGCAACTTCTACATTTTTGTTCTGGGGCTCCTGATGAGCCAGTACACGCTGACAGGATACGACGCCTCTGCGCATATGGTACGCTGACAGAAAACCTGAAGTAACATCAACCGTTTCACAGAGTAACCCACTAACAATGGCATTGTTTTAATGTTTGGGTTTTTGCTCATGCAGACTGAAGAAACGAAAAACGCAGACAGGAACGGCCCTATTGGTATCATCAGTGCGATCGGGATATCCATACTGGTAGGCTGGGGCTACATACTTGGCATCACATTTGCAGTGAAGGACGTACCATACCTTCTGAGCCCTGACAATGATGCGGGAGGGTACGCAATTGCTGAGGTGTTCTACCTCGCCTTCAAAAGCCGATACGGGAACGGTGTTGGTGGGATCATCTGCTTGGGCATCGTTGCCGTCGCCATATATTTCTGTGGCATGAGCTCGGTGACCAGCAACTCGAGGTGACTGATCATCTGCCTAGTTCTGAATTCTGAATGTTGAGTCATGAATAACTCTGTTCTTGTTCTTTCTGTCAGGATGGCTTATGCGTTCTCGAGAGATGGTGCGATGCCCTTCTCATCAGTCTGGCACAAGGTGAACAAGCAAGAAGTGCCGATCAACGCTGTCTGGCTCTCAGCTTTCATCGCCTTCTGCATGGCATTGACGGTACATAAGATTCTACTGCCGTTTCGATCACATTATTTCAGCCGTCGCCATACTTCACAAACTGACGAAATGCATGGCGCTCCGACATGTATCTGCAGTCTCTGGGCAGCCTGGTGGCGTTCCAGGCGATGGTGTCGATCGCGACGATCGGGCTGTACATCTCGTACGCGTTGCCGATCCTGTTCCGGGTGACGCTGGCGCGCAAGCACTTCGTGCCGGGTCCCTTCAACCTGGGCCGCTACGGCGTGCTCGTCGGCGCCGTCGCTGTGCTCTGGGTGGCCACCATCACCGTGCTCTTCTCGCTGCCGGTCACCTACCCGGTCACCAAGGACACGCTCAACTACACGCCCGTCGCCGTCGGCGGCCTCTTCTTCCTCGTGCTCTCGTACTGGCTTCTCAGCGCCAGGCACTGGTTCAAGGGCCCCGTCACGAACCTGGACGGATGAACGATCAGTTGAATGAACTAGATAGTGTGAAATCGCGGTCATGTGATTTAGTATTAATTTGGTGGCGGAGTGCTACGGATGTTCAGTTGGTTTCAACTGCTGCGGGCTGTAATTTAAATGTCCAACAAGCTAATACGGCGAGGCAGGCATTCCACTGGATGCAACGAGATGTGCAGTAATTATTTCGTTCAACAGGTCTGACTGAAGTAGGATCTTTTGATTTGTTGCATATATTTGTGAATGCCTCCATAACTAGTGCTGGACAAGCGGCATGTCATGAGTTCCTAAGGTTACGAGCACTAGTAATGGAGCAGCCGCTTCAAATAAGTAAACGACGTTGCTTGATGGAGTACGATCCCTGGCGTGGTCTCGATACATGAACGAAAGTAGAACTTTCTTTTTTTTACTGCTTTATTAAATGTCACTAGCTCTACACAACTCGATTATCTAAGATATGAAAATTTATAGAATGCCATAAGTTTTTTTCTTGGTTCTCCCACATGGCCATGGCGATTCTCATAGAAATTCAAGAACTTAGCTTGTCTTTTTCCTCCTTTGAGTTGATTCATGTAAAGCGCTCGGCGAACTCGGCTGCACATGCTTGCGCCAAAGAAGCCACGCGCAATAGGCTAGATAGTAGCTGGGTTGCTCATACCCCTCCGTTCCTGCTACGCTATATGCAGAGTCTGTAATCTAGTAGCTGATTAATGAAGAGGAGGTGCCTTGGTCTCAAAAAAAAAAAAGAATATGTCCCAAGGAACCACGCCAATGACTATCCTAGAAGACTCGCCAACTAGGCAAAAGACAAGTACTAGAGATAGGACAATCCAATAAACTTGTCTCAACATATTGATACTCTATCTATCTATACCATATTGCTCCAAACTCATCCTCTGTCGCACCATTCCTGCTTATTTTCTCTACAAACGAGGCAACAGGTATAATGAGCTCAATTATCAGCCAATTGGTTGTAAGACTGCCAAGCACTCCGCAGATACTATTTTCTATCCGGTTCAGCTCTTACATGGATGCATCGAAACATTTAGTCTGTTCGGCAGACTGCAGCTGCAGAAAAATAACTACAAACACTGTAGCTGCTGCAGAAAAAATAACTGAAACACTGTAGCTACTGCAAAACAACTGCTGCAAAGCAACAGTTAGTCTGAAATCCATAACCATTAGGAGCAGGCCCAATGATATACAAGTCAGCTTGTCGCGTCGCCGAGCACGTCAACCAACTCGTCGCGTGTGACCTCGCATGCCTGCTCCGCCTACTGTTTGTGGGGCCCGCAGGAATCTCTCTCTAGAGCTCGGCGAACGTGTTCAGTTGAGGAAGGAAAGTGGATGAGATAAGACAGGATCCACAGAGATAAACAATAATTCTTTGAAGCTGTTGATGAGACTAGCTGTTGTATTGCTTGGCTTCACAGCTTGTCTGGTGTTGATGTGTCTTGGCTATCAGACAAGTTTATTAGGATTGCTCTAACACTTTTCTTTCCGTTTCCTTAAATTTATAGGTTTCATTTCACAAAGAGGGGAGGGATTGCTCTTTTGCCATTCAGAGACATTCTCAGGCCGCCGCTTCCTGACTCCTTTCCGGAACCTTCCCTAAACGCTCCTCTCTAGAGCATAGATAGATACGAGACCCCATCTGACGCGAATTCAAATCCTCTCCCCCAAAATCCCCAATCGAGCCGAAGCGCCGCTTCCCTCCCTCTCGTGCTCTCCCACCTGCCTCCAAAACTCAAACCAAACCGAGCCAGTTCTTCCCCGCACACCAAATCTCCCAAATCCAGCGGCGGAATCCCCCAATTAGCGCGGCCTGATGACGACGGTACGCCGCCTCCGATCCCCTCTGCAGCCGGCGACGAATTCCATCGATTTATCCGCTGGATTTGATTCGATTCGAGCTCGATTTGTGTTCTAGCGCGCTGATGAATGTGACTGTTGGTGCAGGTAGAGGATGAGGCCACGGCGGCCGGCGAGGAGCTGGAGCCGCTGTTCGGCTACAAGCGCGTGCAGCCCGCCATGACCTTCCGCTTTGATGGTAAGCGCGCCGCGCCGCCGCCTCCGTCGGCTAGGGTTTTGGGTCAATGAAAGGGTTTGCTTAGCTGTGCTTTGTCGGCTCCGGTTTTTGCAGACAGCGACCTGGAGAAGGCGGACATCTTCAAGCACTGCAACAAGCGCGCCAAGGTGGATGCCGCCGTGAGTGCGCGGGGGTTCGATTCCGATTTGCCGGGGGATGTTTTTTTTTGGGGGTGAAGTGCTGATGTTTTGACGCTGGTTCGTGTCCGTTAGGAAGGGGATAAGGCGGATGAGAAGGGAGTCGCTGGTGCGGAGAAGGCCAAGGTGGTGGACGTTGAGGAAGAGGATTGGTTGGCGCCACCACCGCCGCTGCCAAAGCCAGCGTCAAGGCCTGTGACAGAGGAGGATAGTACATTACGGGAGCTGAGGTATAACTGCTTTTCTTCCACCTGTGCCTTGCTACTTCTTTACAAGGTCAACTGTTGGTCCCAATACCATTGGTAATTACTGGTGTGCTGCTAGTAGTGAGATATCGAGCTTTGGTTCAAAGGTATAATAGTGTGTTATGTGTAGATAGCTGGTTTGAATAAGATGACGCTTGGAGGATCTTTAGATAAGCTATGGGCGATCCAGCTCTCTGTATGCTTTTTTTTTTCCCGAAAGACAGCTCTCTGTATGCTTTAGTTTCGTTTGGGTGTATTGTTTCAAATTCGAGCGTCCTACCAAGCATTTGTGCCGAATGGACAACAGCATCGTGTGCCTGCTTCGTAATGAGAGCTTACTGAACGTAGAATAAATTTGTCAGGTAGGGGCTGGGCTAAGAATGCTGACTTGTGTGTGCTCTTGTGCTGCATTATATGTGTACTTGGTGGATTACCTATTCCAGTACGTGTAGTCTTATTTAGATACACAGTGTATTTCAACATTGAGGACCATACTTCAAAATTCTCCTAGTTTGAAAAGGCAACCCAGCAGTTTGCTTTGTCAAATGTTTCATTCACTGTTCACAAGCATACATTGGAAGGGGAATATATTGCTTTTTTTTTCAATCATCATCCTTCGAAAACATGTAATATATTCCACAGGATATGACTTGCTTAAGGTGCCACACCTCCCTCCCAAACCACCCACAGATAATGAGCATTAAGTTCTTATGCCCATTACGATTCATGAACATTATACATTTCTGTTTTCGTTACAAGAGTGACCATAAATAATTTGAGAGCATTCTTGCATGTGTCATACAGCAAGCAGTTTCCTAGATAAGGCTTTGCAGTGTTGTTTTTCTGAATTTTTCATGGAGAATGATAGGCTACAACCTAATGTTAATGGTGAGTGTCAGCCTTATAGTCCATTGAACACTGAATTTTCTTTCATAGGGAATGAGAATGAACCCTGCATTTATTTTCTGATTATTACTGTGACATTCTTATTTGTGGGTCCCCTTCCTCACCTCCGTTCGCTGGTAAGCATATGGATCCTCTTTGCAAAATTTTCTGGGATTTCTCCGTGATTCCTCTTGTGACTAAAGATGATACATATTTGATTTTTGTAAATTATCTAATCTTTCTGTCCAATTAATGTAATTATGACATTATACCATTCTTATGAAACTTTTTGTAGATGGATAACGAATTACAAAGATGTTTAATTATTAGAGCTGTTGCGCTTGCTGCCACAACCTTTCTTTACCAAATTTCTTTATATTCTGAATTGTTTCGTTGTTTACCATAGTGCTGACGGTGATGGCATGTACGAGTGGCGACGGTGGCAAGACGCCTTTGGCACCAATGATTACATCCGACTTTGAAGCAGGGCCGCTCTCCTTCGGCTTGGATGTTGACGGATCAAGCTCTTTCGCTTTCCCATCTGCCCACCATGCCTCCACCATGATTCCCTCCTTTTCCAGCCCGGCAACACCCACTCCTGTTCGCACTGCACGCCAATGCTTACCTATCCCCACCACACCATTTTTTAGTGCCGCTTCTGCCTTCCAAGGTCCGGGTGATACTTCTCAATTATAACATAACTCCTTTTTACTGTTTTAGTGATATTAATGTTTCAAAAGTAATTTTCACACCCCAAGTTCAATTTTTTCTCGTGCAGTGACGATGCTGAGACAAGCTTCCTTGCCTCTCCTCCACCCTCTCTTCAAGACTTTGTGGCTGAAGCTGCTAAAGTTGAGGTAAGTTCTTACTTATTAACAATTAAATAATGTTTTATATTCTAACAAGAGTAAAGTGCACCGGAGGTCCATGAACTTGTTTAGCCTGTGCATCTAGGTCCATGAACTTTTACTTTGCATTTTTAGGTCCATGAACTCTTTCGTTTTGTGTCATCTAGGTCCATGAAGTTTTACTTTGCATTTGTGGGTTCGCAAACTTGTTCGTCTGTGTCATCTAGGTCCATAATCTTGTGAAGATGTATACAACGCATCCATAATCAGAAGGGTATGGATGCGTTGTATACATCTTCACAAGATTATTGGCCTAGATGACACTAACGGAAGAGTCCGTGGACCTAAAAATGCAAAATAAAACTTCATGGACCTAGATGACACAGGCTGACAAGTTCATGGACCTCTGGTGCACTACTCTTCTAAACAATGTATATGGACCTATTAGTAGTGATACATTCTGCTTTCTACAATCTATATGGACACGAAGATGAAGTTCCTTTTTTTGTGGACTTATTAATTCTTATAACTTTTGTGCAGAAAAATATTTATACAAATGTCATATGGAATAGATTCAGAACAATGATGGCAGGGAGGATAAATATGCACGGCCGTCAAGTGGTTCTGAAGCAAAGGGCGGATGATGAGGTAGACTTAGAAAGACTTACCCATTGAGGCTTTGCGACATTTGTGCAAAGTCAATGGTCTTAAATGTGAAAAGGAAGACACAAAAGACAGTCTGTTCTCTAAATTGAAGAAGTTAAAAGAAAAGCTTCTCTTAAAGTCAATTGACGATCAACACTTGAAGAAGAAAGAAAATATGGTACATCATTTCATTTAAATAATATTTGCTTCTAGAATTCTTTACGTCCAGTCGAGTTTTAAGACATTTAATTCAATGTGGTGGTAAAGTGGTCAATAGAGAGTAAAACAATCACTATTGATGATACATTGTGCAACTAGTCTATAAGTAGTTAATAGCAAAAGCCATCCATATGCTTAGACTCGTTATAGTGAATAGAAAATATTATCACTCACAACTCTCTTGCACTATGGACTGGTTTTAGCTCAGACATTATGAACCTGTCAATAGTTAAAGTCACCTATAGGTGGGACCCATCTATATGGACAACTTTTCCAATTCCCATTGCAGTTGCCCTTAAAGTATATTCCCTAAATTATACCTTTTCTTTTATATTTTTGGGAGGGTGTGGAGTGCTGATGTTTTGACGCTGGTTCGTGTCCATTAGGAAGGAGATAAGGTGGATGAGAAGGGGGTCGCTGGTGCGGAGAAGGCCAATGTGGTGGATGTTGAGGAAGAGGATTGGTTGGCGCCACCACCGCCCCTGCCAAAGCCAGCGTCAAGGCCTGTGACACAGGAGGATAGTACATTAAGGGAGCTGAGGTATTACTGCTTTTCTTCCACCTGTGCCTTGCTGCTTCTTTACATGGCCACCTGTTGGTCCCAATACAATTTGTAATTACTTGTATGCTGCTAGCAGTGAGATATCGAGGTTTGGTTCAAAGGTATAGTAGTGTGTAGACAGCAGGTTTGAATAAGATGACGCTTGGAGGACCTTCAGATAAGCTATGGGCAATCCAAGTCTCTCTGTATGCTTTAGTTTCGTTTGGGTGTATTGTTCCAAATTGGAGCACCCCACCCAAGCATTTGTGCTGAATTGACAACAGCATCGTGTGCCTGCTTCGTAACGGGTGGCTTACTGGATGTGGAATAAGTAAGTTTGTCAGGTAGGGGCTGGGCTAAGAATGCTGACTTGTGTGGGCTCTTGTGGTGCATTGTATGTACTTGGTGGATTACCTATTCCAGTATGTGTAGTCTTATTTAGATACTTCAAAATTCTCCTAGTTTGAAAAGGCAACCTGGCAGTTTGCTTTGTCAAATGTTTCATTCACTGTTCATGAGCACACATTGGAAGGTGAATATATTGCTTTTTTCCCCCCATCATCATCCTTCGAAACCATGTAATATAGTCCACACTCCACAGGATATGACTTGCTTAAGGTGCCACACACCCCTCCCAAACTACCCACAGATAATGAGCATTAAGTTCTTATGCCCATTACGATTCATGAACATTATACTTTTCTGTTTTCATTACAAGAGTGACCACACATAATTTAAGAGCATTCTTGCATGTGTCATACAGTGCAGTTTCAGTGTGTTGTTTTTCAGAATTTTTCATGGAGAATGATAGGCTACAACCTAATGTTAATGGTGACTGTCAGCCTTATAGTCTGAATTTTCTTTCATAGGGAACGATAATGAATCCTGCATTTATGATTTTTCTGATTATTAATGTGACATTCATATCGTACATGAATTTGGCATCAAAATATTGCCTTGGTGCGAAATTCTATCGCTTGAGTAAACATTTGTAATATGCAGATTAAAGAAACAAGAGCTTGCAACATTTGCTGAATCAGCTGAAGATATATTTCGTAAGTTGGAAGAAGCTGCCAAGAAAAAAGCTGGGGACAAGGAGCCTGAACAAATAATTATAGACGACACTCCAATGAAAGCAAGGGAAAAGATCATCCTATCAGTTCAGGATAAGGATGGGCAGCAGCAGATTCGTATATACAAGGTTAGGGAGCCGCAGTTAGAGTATCCGGTCCTATTTTTTTTGTTGTATAATTCAAGTTCTTCAACACCAGGATAGTTTTGTGAATTCTAGGTTCCACCTAATGGACATTGAGTTTCATACAACTAATGACATATTTAGTCGATGTTGCTTCCGCTTCGGTAGTTCAGTTGCTGAACCTTCATTCTGCAAGTACCTATTAGAAGCAGTGCAATTCGTGTATGAGCATGGTTAGGGGTCCTGCCATTTTTACCTTTCATTTGACTTCCTGTTGACAGACTCCTAAACTAACTCTGTTTTTGATATGTACCTGCTTCAGGATGACAAATTCGACAAGCTCTTCAAGGCGTATGCCAAGAAGGCTAAACTCAACCCGTCTGATCTGGCTTTCATATTTGATGGTGAAAGAATTGATCCAGCAAGTACACCCAAGGACCTTGATCTGGAGGATGATGACATGATTGAGGTATCCCATAAGCGACGCTGTTAAGAGTTAAGCACCAGGAACTTCGAGGCCCTCCTGATCCAGTCTTACTAGGCATCCTCAGATATATTTTGCTTGTTTCAGTTTCTTTTTTCTTTTAATGTTCATTGTCTATAAATCATAGCAGCAGATATATGTGATTGAATTGTGTGTAGGCCAGCTTGTGTCCAGTTCCAGGAATCGCTGGTTCCTCTTGTTCTGCGTTTTGCCTTGCGAGGTACAGGGATAATACCTTGAAATATTTGAGCTATTATACTGTGCCATAATGCACAGATAGTTTTGCTTGGCATGCTGTGTCACCATTAATCCTTACCTTATACGGTGTGAACATTGTTAATATTCAAGGATTGCAGCTACGAAAAGTTAACTTACGTGGTTCAAATGACACATTGTCAAAAGGTAAAGCAGGCCAATCGACATTTTTTTGAGGAGCTGCGACAAGGACCTTCAGCTGTCATGGAGCATACAACAAATATGGACACTTTGTTTCGTTAGATCACCAGAATGTCGATAAAAGTCGGTGCAGGCAAAAATCAGTAGCTTTCTTGTCATTTCGGCTATAACAAGTGTGATCTCCTGAGGCGATCTTCTCTGTTTGGCGTGACACTGCAAGGGCTGCAGTCAAAGCGTCATGAGCATTGTTCAATGTCACGGCGTGCTTTTTTCTCTTAATGTACTACTCCGTCCTATGACAGCTGTCGCTTGACTTGGTTATTACGTCTAACCGTTCGCCTATTAAAATTTTGTGTGTTAATGCTATTTATTTTTTTCATAACATGCTTCATCAGTAAAGATGGTTTCCTCAGGACGTATTTGTTTTAACATTTGTACAAAAAATTTGAATAAGATGGACAGTCAAACTTGATGTAAATAAAAAAACGAAGACCGAGGGAGTACCAAAAACTGCAAGAGGGGACTTACCCTTGATGAATATGTGTTGCCTAGCGCTTGCGAAACTAGCTGCGGCTTCCTTATCTCCTAATTCTTGTGCCGATCGGTGTCTCTTCATACGTGGAAGGCATCCGCTCGCCCATCCAAGATCCGGCGTCTCCTGATTTTTCGGTCTCTGATGTCCACAAAACGGAGCCGTTAGTCCATCCAGGATAAATGCTCCGGTTCCGTTCTTTCCCATGTCTCTCTCTCGACCAGCGGCTTGCCATTGCCAATGTGTCGAGACTCGAAAAATAGACAGCTCCGGCGAGTATCTCGATTTGGGCGGCACATGTAGCTTCAGGTCGGCAGCACAAAGCTCGATTTGGGTACGTTGCAGATAACTCAATTTAATTAGGAGACGACGAATTCGGTTCAGACGACATCAAAATCAAGCTCGGTGGTCGATTATGGTGGGGCAATTCAGTGAGCCTGCGTAGAGGAGTCCGTTCTTGAACTGGGGAAGTTCTTGAAGAGAGGCATGGCCAACGGCTCGTCATCCCATATCTCTTTGGCCTACCACCACGGCGTAGCTCGACCGTGAACTTCGGCTGTAGCCTTTTTGAGGTCAAGGCCGGGTACTCGTTTTCTCATTATCTTAAAAAAAAGCTCGACTGTGAACTTTGTGGTGGCTGATGCGTGAACTTTGTGGAGAATGGTGGTATAGAACGTTTTTGGCCTCCAGTTGACAGGAATGAAGTCGCGGACGAGGAGCGTCTTGCCGGAGTCGTTGCCGGGCGAGGACTACATGGAGGCAAAGTACGACTCGCAGCTAGCTCAGGCGGAGCACCGCTAGGAGGGCGACGACGCGGGCATGCAACACGGACGACATAGCGCTGTGGCGGTGAGGCTGGCGATGGGACGACCCAGCGGGGAGGGCGGCGGTGGAGAGAGGTGTCGAGCCTCGGAGGGAGGCATGTCTGGCGCGCCGTCTGGGTCCGTCGTTATTCATCGGTGGGATTTCACACCTGGCGAATCTTTCACTCTACCTCCTCTGACTAAGACTATAGAATGTTCCAGAATGTTACTGGTGGCTTAGAATCAGTGGGGCCAGCATCGCAGGAGGGCTTACCGATTGCGGCCACGTATGCGGCGGAGACACGGATCGGCACAGGAGGCGGGAAGCCCCAGCCGCGAAACTAAAGGTGCGTTTGGTACGGCTCCAGATTCACCAAGAATCAGAAACGTTTCAGATTCAACATAGAAACGTTTCACAATCTGAATGTGAATCACTTTAGAAACCGTTTGGCAAGTTTTCCGGTTTCAGTTTCAACAAAGAGAGAAAGAGAATCAAAATGACTCATATACCCTTGGTTGCATTATGTTTTTTTGTTACATTATAATATGTAACGAATTCTCTAAAGATATACAATGTTTATGAGTCATTGCAAAATACACGTCATTCTTAAGAATTCTCCACTTCATCTTTCATATATATACCAAATTGCCCAATCAGCCTGAGTCCCATCTACAGAACTGCTTGCTAGCTGTCTTGCTTTTTTCTTTTGAAGTAACACACTCGTATGCATGTCAGTACTACACATGCATACTCGTGATCAAATTTTCATAAAAAAGGTTCGTATGACAACACGTCTGGAATTGCTAATTTTACATGATAGGTACCATGAGGAAAAAAGAAAAGGATCAGATCGAGCGAGGTGGTACCATGCGGCATCGAGCTGTGGAGTTCCTGAGCGGCGTCGACTTGCTGGTCTCGGGTGGCGTCAAGCTCATATGCTCCTGGGCGACATTCATGTGGCAGTGCTGGAAGCGGCGACAACAGGCCGCGTTGGGAGCGACTGGCGGCGGCGTTCGCGTGACGGAAGGGGCAGTCGATGGCAGGCCATAAATTTCGCGAACTCGGAGAGAGGTCTATACGCGTGAAGTGTTTCGACGGGTGAAACACCACTTTGGCCGTTCCACGGCCGCAGGCTAATTTTGCGAAACGTTCCAAACCGATTCACCGCTGAAACGTTTCATCCTTTTCCCGTTTGGCACCGCTCCAACCGATTCATCTCAGAATCTGAAACGTTTCTTCTTGCCAAACGCACCCTAAGCAGCGAGGCTTTCCCTCAGCCTCTGGAAAATGTCAGTTACAAAATTGCTCACGCCAGAGGCCGCTGGAAAATATGTTGCTCGATTTGCGCCATAAGGACGGACTCGCGACTCAATCTTAAACTCCCCTGTCCGACAGCTAAGCCACATTGCATGCTAATTATACCTCTTTCCAAAAAAGGTAACATTCATAATAAATAAACACGTGTGCTCCAGAAACATAGGTCAATCATGTACTATTTTAACCTCGTAGAAAACCCAGCATTAAAGGAAAATGCGAATAAACAAGAAATGCATCACAGCCACTTGTAAACACGAATAAAGAGTTTGCAAATTGTTCGATACAAATGAAACATCTTCAAGGGGTACAGCAGCGCAACCAACGTTTCTATGAGTAACAACTACAAGCTTCAGTAGCATGTTGTATTTCAGCATACAACAAAGACAACCACAAAACAAAAACATGGTTAGTTCTTGAGTCCAAGCGGCTCAAGAAATCCTGTTAGCTACCTTCTCATCATGTGGTCATCTGAGGCAGAAACTGCCTTGTTTCTATATCTAACAAACAGAATGTAAAAGTCGACACAGATAATGGTCGCTATCATACAAGTCATTTCCACAGCTTGACAAATTTATCATGACTTACTGAGGCAATCTTCCCTGTTGCACTAGATGCTGCTAGGGCAGCAATTAAACCATCATGCGCATTGTTGAAGGTCATTGCATTCTTCTCCCTTATATCCCAAAGTTCTAAAGACTGCACAACACACATAACACACAAACATTATAACCATCATCTAGACAAAAGTCTATAAATGTGCTCATAAAAAATGATGAACTTAGCCTGATAAGTTAAGAGAAACTTGCCTCATAACAACCAATTACTAGCAGTGATGGATAAGTAGGGTGGAAAACACATGACTGGAATTTGTTACCACTGCAATTCAACTCGTGCACAAATTCGCCATCATGCCCAGAATTAAACGACCATATTCTGACGGAGTCTTCGCTCACAGAAGCCAGAAAGTCACCCGCAGAATCCCAACAAACTGACTGAATAGTCTTATTGTGGCCCTACAAAAAAAGAATAAACTTCAATTAATACTCAATCTTCGCCAAGCACAAAATATATCCTACCTGAAATCTACTGTAGTTCAGTCAAAGCTTATTGTACAAAGCCTATGGAATTTTTCACTAGTGTTCCTAACTGAACCTATTATATTCATCTAAAAGCATGTACCAAACTTCCAAGAATGAGAATCTCAGTTGCACCAATACGCCCAGAAGCTAATGACACAGCATTACAATAAGCGGATTGCAAATTAACCTTCAACATATTTTATCAGTGATCCTTTAGTAACCAACCTGTAAAGGGCTTCTACAAGGATGCTGTGTCTCCCCGTCAAGTATGTAGATAGACTTTTCTGAGGCAGCTGCCAAATATTTTCCCTTGCGAGGTTGAAATCTCATTTGGGTAGCACCTCCCTGGAATGACAATACAATTCAGAAGAGTATGATCAGAACTTAAATGTTTAAGCAGAACATCCCCCGAAACATAAAAGGTAACTACATACCTTGAACGCCTTAACACAGGTCAGACAGCTACCATTGTTTATGCTCCAGCTCCGCACTTCCCCGTCACTATCACAGGAACAAATCATATCTTCTTTATTCGGATGGAAATCCAATGACATGACAGATGCTGAATGACCGGTGAATGTGCGAAGCGAATAGTCAGTCTGCACACAGATAATCAGTTACGAATTCTGCATCTTCCAATGTTTCAATCCCGCAAAACAGTAGCCATTGGAGACTGAAAAGGGTGAAGTATTAAGAAGCATACATTGTCAGCATCCCAAACACGCACAGTTTTGTCAAAGGAGGAGGTAGCAAGCCGTGACATGCTCGGGCTAAATCTAACATCAGTGATCAGAAATGAGTGCTCTTCTAGTGAAGATTTAGGCTTCAGACAAGGATCTGTACACCATAAAACAACCTACAAAAAAAAAGTGCAGGTCAGTGATATAAGATTTTTCTAAAACAGGTGACATGCTAGATCTGTACTGCTGATCACACCTTTTTGTCATGACCGCCAGTTGCAAGCAGTTTGCCATCAGATGAGAAATGGCAACAAACCACCTTGTTTGAACTTGCACGCGCTTTTGCAACCTCGGCAAAACCAAACCCTGAATAAACATATCTCCAGCTATGAATAAACCTCCAGCAAAAACAATACAATAAAGAAACTAAATAAAAAATGGTGCTTTCTTACTACGTGCCTTCATACAGCCAAGACAAGGAAAATTATATGATAAATTGAGGGAAGCGGGTACTAATAAGATGAATTATTTGGAATAAAATGTGATATTGACTAGTTTTATTTAACAAGTGTAAATATCAAATCACATTCTTTAAAGCAAAGGATAGATGTTTATAGTTTCCTTTAAAATTAATTCTAATAATACTCAAATACAATGGCTAGAGACCAATAAAATACTACTTCGTTGCACTAGCCAGCCTCGACAAAATAAAAACAGAGCACGGATTACAAATGAGGTCAAACTAGAAGGTCAGGTACCAGCACCAAGCAAATACATACCTTTACTGGCATCCATGCAGCGCCCCAAGGAGTCCCTAGGATCCATGTCATCTTGTGACAGGAAAGATTCAACATTTTCATCCAATGACCCATCTTCTAGTAAACGGTCTACATCATCCTGAAATCGAATATTTCTGTCATTGTCCTGTCTAATAGATTTGGCAACATAAGAGAACTGCTATGAATGCATAAATATTGGTGCATACCAATGGGTTTGCTGGAGATGTTAAGCTCCCAGTGCCATCAGAGCCGAACATTACCATGGGTTTAGCTGAACCACCATTCTGCTGCAGCTGGGGCACAGACATTGCATCCCCTGGCGTATGTGTTGATGGTGTCGATGGTGCAGAACTTGGAGAGGGACCAGCGGTATTTGCAGTCCCTGAACTGTTGGCTCTGCCAGAGGATGAGCCTGGTTTCTTTCTCTTCTTCGTTGTCTGACCACAAAAAGCACAAGTTATTACATGATTAAACCACCAACATGAAGTTATTGTTCACTTTGCAAGTTTTCCGTCAACAAAGATGAAGATCATAACAGTGAGGCTTATGATCCCTATGTCACAAAAAAAAAATCACGAAGGAACACAATTCCAGTGAAGACGAATCACTTAATGCAAACTTCCTCATTGGCAAAGCACATTCATATACCAGGATAGATCCAGAGCAGGTACATGAAAGTAATCAAACCATAATATAATATTCAAGCAGTAAACATTACTATGTTATCGGTCTGAACATCCATGCAAAATGGAGCACTAGAGATGTTATAGGTATACAACAAGAACCAACCTGTTCAGCTCCCCCAAAAGAGTTTGGCATGCCCCCATCAACAGGCATATTTCCAATTCCTTGCTTATCTTGTTGGAGATGCTGATTAGAGCTCTGAGACTGCTGACTAGAGACAGCAGGTTGCTGAAGCTGATGCTGCTGTTGGCTATTGCTTTGTTGCTGTAATAGTTGCTGCTGTTGCTGCTGCTGTGCATGAGCAAGTTTCTTCTACTACACAGAAAATCTGTATAAGAACATGGTGACAGGAAAGGACTACAACACTAACGCTAGGTGGTTAATATTGATGATGAATCTTCAAAGGTACACATAACCCAAATTCACAAGTACTAGTCAGGCATATGCATATAAGGGAAGGGAAGCATACTCAATACAAATAGCAAACATTAAGTACAGAGTAGGTATTCAAAAACTGAGATATACAGCAGCATACCCGTGCTTTGCTACGGCTTTGAAATTTAAGTAAAGGACTTTTGGTTCGAGCCATACAAAATCCAATTTCCTCCACAAGATGTGTATTTTAACAGTTATTATTAGCACCCTGTTAAAACTTTCTTTTTGCTGAAGGTCAACTTCTCTCTCTTGTAAGTGGCATTATGGGTAAATAATTCAAAAGGGCCCCCCCCCCCCCCAAATTGCTCAAAAAAAAAAACATAGTGACAGACCACCCAACAACACAAACCACAGACTGGCAATTTTATGTATGGTAAAGATTTCAAATTCTCTTTGCTTTCCTCACAATTTGAAGTTTTGAACAGCTACCATTACCATTGTCATGCCAATCAGTTTTATCACGTCAGTGATATTTTAGTAGTCAGGCCAGATGTTTAATAACTCATGCTCTATTTGTGCAGATGCTCCTAAGACATTAATTTGGCAATAAATATAGCTACAACAACAAAGAGTTCAGAACTGACATATCATATAGTAGCACAAGAATAATAATTTCTGAAAGGAGCAACACACTGATAACAGCAAGATATTAATGAACTATATCAAAGCAGTATTTTCGTTTTGTTTACAGACACGACATATGAAAGAATGCTAATGCAATGTTGAGTTGTTCAGATTGAGATGACGAGCCATCTAGCGAGGAGGCCAAGACCCAATTTTCTTACAATTTGAATTCATTTGTCACATCCAGTAAAAAGATGAGAGGATACAATAAGCATTTACAATTAGAATCATATAACTTCGAGAAACAAAACCTTAGTTCACCAATGTGTTGCAAAAAATTCAGAGATACAAATAATAAATGTTAAGTACAGAGTAGGTATTGAAAAACTGAGATATATTTCTAATTCTCTTTGCTTTCCTCACATTTTGAACAGCTACCATTACCACTGGCACGCCAATCAGTTTTATCACGACATTGATATTTTAGCAGTCAGGCCCAATGTTTAAAAACCCATGCTCTATTTGTGCAGATGCTGTTAAGACATAAATTTGGCAATATAAATAGATACAACAACAAAGAGTTAACTGACATATCATATAGTAGCACAAAAATAATAATTTCTGAAAGGAGCAACACACTGATAACAGCAATATATTAGTAAACTATATAAAAGCAGTATTTTTATTTTGTTTCAGATGACAGATTGCTACAATGCAATGTTGAGTTTGTTCAGATTGAGACGAAGTGCCATCTGGCCAGGAGCCCGAGACCCAATTTTCTTAAATTTGTATTCATTTGTCACATGCATTTACAATTAGAATCATATAACTTGAAGAAACAAAAACTTGGTTCACCAATGTGTAGCAGAAAATTCAGAATCGCGTGGCAGAAGTCAGAAGGATATACCTTTATAAGCATATCTATGTCTCCGCCACTTTGACTAGGAGATCCAATATTTGGAATAATATCACTGCCACTGGTTGTTTGCCCATCCCGCCCAAGAACAGCATTTCTGCTGTTCAGCATCATCCTTAATCTTCTGCTGTCAACATCACTGGATGTTGGAGAAGCCATATTTTGCTGAGCCTGTAGCATAAGCTGCTGCTGCTGCTGCGGAGTCAACATTTGGATCTGCTGGTGCAATTGCTGATTCTGCATAAATGACTTTTGCTGCAAAATCCCAGACCGAAGTTGCTCAAGTCCCTGTGAAGGGAAAGGGGTTAAAAGATAGTGTATAGCACTAAGGATTGTTTTTATTTCCAGCCAACAGCAATAAGTAACCACATCAGTAAGGATAGAATTCAAAAATTAAGAACAACTACTAAGTATTTGATTTCCCATCACTCGACTAGCTTTCACAGCAGGTAAACAGTTGATTTTCAACTGTGGACCACCAGTATCTGTAGCACAATCTGGTATGGGCAATCAGCAATGGCCAGCAGGGTACAGGACGTACACCAGAGGGGCATGATTAGATTAGAAGTGGCTTAGGATTGGTGCCCATAACACTTTCTGTCTGATATTTATGATTTATTTTTTCGACATGGGCCACGCCCCTTTCCATTAACTGAGGGCTTGTTGGCTTGAAGTCCTGGGATTTCTGCCTGGGCCAGGCAGCAACCTCAGGCGTTGGATTTTGAGTGCCTGGGGCTCAGATCTCTGCCTGCCCCAGGCAGCAACAGCTAGGGTCTAATTCAAACAGACCCTGAATGCCAGAAAAAACATAGTTCGGTACATCCCAGAACAGAGTTTCGGGTCTTAGGGACAGAAGTTTGTGCTAGAGGAAAATTTAACTCTGATATTTATGATTTATTAATATCCTTAATAAAAGAATGTACAATTCAATCCAGGGACTTTACAATTAAAATGCTTACATCAGCAATTTAAGATAACAGGTTTTGAGCCCTACAAGCAATGGTGATGAACGAATGGGGTAAACATCAAACCATGAACAAGAACTTACCGTGAGTGGCCATCCTTTCAGAGTTAAATTGTTCCCGGCTTGATTAGATCCTGTTATGGTTACATCCAATTCAGCTCCAGAAAGATAATAACAGGACAAGATTGAATAAGCCAACCAAATTTCTTGACAGCGAGACTACTACAGAAAGATAAAATTAGAAGCTAATTCCAAAGCTATACCTTGGACACCAATAAATGACCCCTCTGGGCCTGGAGTTCTGGGTGTCAATATGGGATTAATCTCTGTCTTGATACTCTGCCAAATTAGGATTATATGAGGAACATAGCCTGAATTTTCCCTTCTCCTTTTACTCCCAATGTTTCAGAGGTGCTTATGACGAAATATATAAATCAGGGTACCTAGAAGACTAACCTGAGCAGGCCCAGGAAGCTGTGGACTCCTGGCCTGAACTTGTTGCAAAGTTCCCGACAAGCCACCAACAGTTCCATGCAAAATTTGCCTATAAAAGGGGACACTTTTAACTCCCTGATAACAAATTTTACAAAGAACTACCAGCTACAGTACGCATGGTCCAGATGATCAAAATTTAGGCAAGTACCCTGAGGACTGTCCACTAGCAGCTGCCCTCAACAATGATGCTTCATTTGAATCAAGGAGTTTTCCAGCATTCTCTCCGTATCTTTGCTGCAACCAGAGGGTCCATGTTATGACAGAACTATTCCAAAAGAAAAGAGGATAAGGTATCAACCAAAAGAACATGATACTGTGAACCTAGCCAATGATGTACCTTCATCGATGCCTCTTCCAAAGAGTCTCTCTGGGAATTTAATTTCTCCTCGTACATTTTTGTTGCCATAACATTTGCAGTACTCGGGTTTTGACGCATTAACGGATTGTTTCCAGAAATTCCATTTGTCGCACCATTGAGAAGATGGGAACCATCTCTACGCTGCTGTTGCATCTGCTGCTGCTGCTGCTGCTGCTGCTGCAGCTGCTGCTGCTGTGGTTGTTGCTGCTGCTGCTGTTGCTGCTGCTGCTGCTGTTGTTGTTGCTGCTGCTGTTGCTGATGCACAGCTCTTTGCAATAGCATTTGTTGCATTTGTATATGTTGTGGTTGCTGCTGCCTCTGTTGAGGTGGCTGTTGCTGCTGTTGTTCCCGGGCTTTCAAGAGTTGAGTCTGGAACAATGCAGTAATTCATATATGAATTAGTACTAATTCAGAATAACAGACCCTCCAACACTCATGTGCAATAATGCAACAGCGACTAACATAACAAAGCATGCTCAACAAGGCATAAAAACAAACATACAAAACAAATATATGCTACAAATATAAGAACTTCCGAGCTATAACGCATCTAACACATGAACAAGCAGTTGATTTGTATTCTATATAACACTCGACATAAATTTATATAAAAATTTGTGAAAGATTGAATATAGGTCAGAGTTTCTTTAAGAACTGCACTATTGTAACAGAGGATAGTAAAAAAGAAGGAAAAGTTATTTTCCTACAGGAACAGGGAAGAAATCCTGTTGTAGTCCAGCCAAGCCTAACGGTTTGATCCAACAAGTACTCTAATAAGCACTGATAATTTAATCTTGAACAGAGCATACAAACATAAGCGCATAAATGAAACATGGATGTATCAAACAAAATTAGTCCACAAGGACAATTACACGCATAGATACTTGCCTCAATATATGATGCTGCAACATCCGAATGTTTCTCATTCGTTCTTGCTATGAATATATCCCAAAAAACCGACCACCACTCAAAAAGAAAGCCACCAGGCGCATCAATTGCTGCAAAAAAAAGAAAATAAATAATACTCTTGATAAACAAAAATGAAAATGGCCGGTTAAACTCATAAAAAAATAGCTTGAGGCAGTTAGCAGAAAAATACATACCAACTGGGTCAGAAGAGACCTTTCCCTCCGCCTGGAAAGCCTTTGCAGTTGCCTGCAAATTTCTCTTCATAAAATAGTCATATATGTAAACATCCAACCTGTTCCATGAAGAAGTCAAAGAGTCAGAATGGACGTTGGAAGGAATATTCAACAATACAACTCTTCGTCCACCAGAGTTCAATAAACAATAATACGAGCAATGAGAACCAAAAAAGTAAATGTCTTCAACAGTACAGCTATAGCAGGCCAACGAATTATTTTTCTTTCTTTTATATTTATCTTCTTGCCAGTGAATCATGAACCAGAATGGACATTAAGCACCAGCGTTAAGGTTAACACGGTTTGATTAACTAAATAACAACCTAGTTATCCAATTAACAAGACAATTTTAACGTATTCCTATTTCAAGAAATAACACAAAATATTATATAGAAATCACGAGCAGGAGCAGGTATCAACAGATCAGAGAAAAGAGCACCACAGCTCCAGACTACGAAAATTGCCTTCTTACCACACAAATTAATCTGCAGTTTTTGCACTCATGATTCATTTCTACCTTCTAGTAGCAATAGGCACCAGTAAATGGAGATAAGAGACACTGACACCCTAATGTTAGGTCTATAAACGGAACCAAACCCTGCCTGGGGTTCCCAGTCGCATCACTGCTATTGTTGCTCTCATAAAATGCTGAAACGATCCTCATTAAATGCTGAAGAACCTACATCACTCGATGAAATCAAGCTCATATCTTGCAGTATGCGTAACAGCTGCACTAGCACTAGTGAATATTCACCATATGCTGCCAAAAAACGTAGTATTTCTCATGGTATCTCAAATCCGCCAAATCGGCCCCTTGTTATCCCAAATCCCCAAATCCGCGTTATGTTCTTTGAACACCAACAGCAACCAATCATAGCATAAAAACACTGACGCCACAAAGCCAAAAACATTAGGTTATTCCAGTAAAAATACAAAGCTGACACGACCTCTGTCCAAAACGAGAGCTCCCACGAAACCCTAGCTTGCCAGACACACGGGGAATCGTTCCACACAACACGTGCCACAGCTTCAAACACCCTCCCGCGATTCCACCCCCACAGAATCACCACCCAATAGCAACAACAGACCAAGCAAAAATCACTCGCCCGCAAAACACGCCGCGAATCAACAAAACGGAGAATGGAGAAACGGGTGGGGAAAAAATAGAGCGCCAAATCCTCACATCTTGTCCGCCTCCCAGTTCGTCTGCGACATGGTTGCGACTCCGGCCGCGCACCGGCCCGGCGCCCTTCTCCTCGAATCAAACGGGCAGCCGCGAACTGAAACACGGGGTCCCGTCCGACCACCGGGCGGATGCGCGTGACCGGGGCGCGACGCGGCGGGGTGGAAGCCGAGGCGAAACCCTAGCGGCGAGCAGCGAGAGCGGAATGGAATCGTGGTTGCAGCGGCACGGGAGGAGCGGAGGGGTGTAGGAGAGAGAGATGGGAACGGAAGCGAGGCGGAGGGGAGGGGCAATTGGGGAATAGGAACGGGAGGGGTGGGGCCAGGGCAGGGAGGAGTATAATAATGTCGGAGGCATATATAAATATCTCTTTTTTTCGGTGGGCAATCGAACAGTGGAGTAGGATCGTCTGAGGAGGATTCTGAGTCGTGAAGCGTATCGTCTGAAAGGTGTAACGCTCACCGTCGGATCTGATCGGATGGCTCATCTTTTCTCTGCTGCTTGCCCAAACTGTGTTGCCGTGCGTTTGCCACTTTGGCTTGCGCTCCTTCGTGGACTTTCTTGACAGTATATCCATAATCCATCTTACCATGACACTTGTCCCCATTTCGACGCATTTTCATCTGGTAAAATTGACGGTCTCTGCTGCCAGTAGCTCAAACACATGGTATGCCCTTAGAGAAGATTCGAGGGTTGATGCTATGCAGTTACGCGGCACGGCAAACCGTGAGATTAATTAGCAAAGTCAATGAATCAACGAGTGGTGCGTTACTAGTGGTACATAATTTTTAGATCCACATAGGTGTTGCTCGTTAAACTCGCGAGGATAAAGATGAAGCCGTAAAGGAAGACAGAGGTGCAATAGAAGATTGATGCATCGCATCCATTTTCTAGGAATAACCTTTACCACTGCATCTGTTGTGTTCCCACTTTTTTTTATAGAGTTCCAAAGTCCAAACTCGTTTCTTCCAAAAGATCGCACTTTTGCAGCAAGTTAAAATAAATTACAGATGAGATCTCAGCATGTCATTTACAGGTATGATTCTTTTTCAAATATTGTATCGACAAAGATAGGTCAGTATTGCGACTCAAACTCTGCAGAAGAGAATTTTAGCAGCATGTTGTCCATAGTGGGACATGCTTAATTAGATTAACGTAGAAAACCGTAGTGGCTTGATACTCACTCTAAACATACTATATTTTAGGGGTACTCAGATGCTCAAGATGGTACAAGATATTTCGAATTATATGCATTGTTTTCTTTTGCACTCCAATTTTTTTCAGGGGGATTTTGCACTCGAAATTTATGAGAAGTTATTTTGCCTTCTTTCATCACATCGCTTGGCGGCACCAAGAAGATGTTGAAGGGTTCTTGCTTGGTGCAGGGTCGTTTAGGTTGTTTGACACTTTGGTCCGAGAAAAAAAAGGTTGTTTGACACTTTAGGTGCATTCATCTTATTTTTTAGAGTTCATAACTAGCTAGTATTATAAGGTTAATATTAAGTAGTATTGTTCATATCCCTAAAATAAAAAAGGCTATTAATTAACATATGTTTTGTTCCGCGGAGGTTCGGGTTTATATCGGCAAAATATGATCCAAAATGGTGGTTCACCTTATACTTTTTTCCTTGTAACCCAAATCTTTTTTGTTTTTGACTTGTGTAACCCAAATCTTAATTGATAGCAATCCAGCTTTTCAATACAATTAGTTACCTACTTGTCAGTATTTTTTCTCAATATTGCCCTTGTTCTAACAGATGTGTGGGCCCGAGAGGATTGCAAACGGATGTGGATGATTGTTAGAAACTGGTGCTGTGAGCGTGATCAGAGGAGTGTCGTATGCGTGAGAGAGGATTGGGAAACGCTAATGTGGGCCCATAGGAATAGAATACCATGGGTCCCAAAAAACATGAAAAACCGTTGCCCGAAAAGCTTCCGCACCAAGACATGTTGGTTTCCTTGGTCACACATGGACCTAGCGAAAAAAGTGTAATTTAGCCATTTTAGTTCTCTTGATCACCTTTCTTATGCATTAATTTTTTCAAAGAAAAAAAAGAGTAGACTTAAATGGGTGGATATGCTACTAGATCATCCATTGTATGCAGGTAGCAATGTGACCACCATCGTTTACACGCATGTAAACAAGTGGTATGTCATTGTGTGAGACAACGGGAGTAGCACGTCATGACAACCTCTTATGGATAGCATCTCTTATGCTAGGCTTCAGTGGCGGGCGCAGCTCAAAAAACCGGAAGGGGGGGGGGGGAACTTTCATGTCCTTGTTCTTCCTT
>LAPY01003350.1:1287-12617 GCA_000970635.1 Eragrostis tef | reverse complement strand
CCCGCCGCTCCCGCCGCCGCCGTCGATGCTCATGCTGGTCCCGGTGGCAATGCTGCTGGTGCTGCTCGTGATGGCGTTCATGCCGACGTCGTCAGGCGGCCGAAGCGGGATGAACCCCACCTACTTGTAGATAATCACATCGTTTTCTTGTTTTTTAACACTTTCATTTGCATTTTGTGATAGAGAGGTACATCTTGCATGGATCAATTTAAGGTCCTATATAGCGACTGACCCTCTCAATTACATTTCTTTCTTTTTGTGAAACTTTTCAATCTTGTATTGTCACTATTCAGCTAAATTTAGTCTTTATAGGCAATTGCGCCGATTAATTTGCATCTCTTTGATTAGTTTGAGTGCTTACGGAGAAAGTCAACCTGTTCATTTTTTCATTATTTATGCACAATATAATAAAAATCATTTGATCTACGTGATTAATTCATGTTTGATTCACAAAATCACAGTATAAATATTACAGGTAAGATGCATGTTTAAATAAAAGTATAAATTATGAAAGAAAGCATGCTAAATGATTTCCATGTAACAATGTAGTACGATGGCTATGTCATTAGAATGTAGCCAATGGAACATACAATGATCATCAGAAAAGCAGCAGGGAAAAAAACCCTATGGAGTCCCTTTCTTTATAAATATACTTACTTTGGACATGAAAGTCTCCACTCTAATATGCACATTTGATTAAAAACATACAGTGAATATGTACTTCTATGTATTTTCATATCTCCAAGCTATGTATTCTATGAAATGCTACATATAGTCAAAGTTTCATAATTAAAACTTTGTTTATATTTACTTGTCACTCTATAGTTACTATAGCCCTTCGACCTTATGTTTTCTTTCTACAAAAATTTTTTATTGGTACTTAAATATACAAAGTAAACAAGTATTTTTAATTACAACTCTATTGATAAGAAAATTTTAAGATCTAAAAATAATTTATATGAAAAGGCACAAGGTCAAAATTGCTATGCTGATAATTTAGATCAAGAAGTGAACAAAATTCTGACTTGTAATGATATTACTCTCAAGGAATTGTCTAGAATATCCTATGAATATGTATCGATCTATGTTTACTCTTATCATGAGCGGTAATTTCTCTCAGCTGCTATTTCTCTTCCAACAGACAATGTCTAATATTTAGCTTCTTCAAGGGTTTCATCGTGACACCACATTGGTGTAAGATATTCTTAGAGCATGTGTTGTTATCAATGCTGAGGTACGTCTTGCCGAATAGTGACAAAATATTCTTAGAACATCCTATGATAAGCCACAATTTTCCTCAGCATCTATTCCTTGTCCAGGAGAAAATGTTTGATGTTGAGCTTCTTCAAGGACTTCGCCATGACAACACAATGGTGTAAGATATTTTTGGAAGTTGGGTTGTAGCCGATGCAAATACTTAGTTCATTATAAAATTATATCAACATGGATTTTTTGACGTTCTGATATCCTTGACAAAAAGTTAGATTGTTAGTTTCATATTGTTTGTTTCATTCCCAAATGAAATGTAACGTTGAGCTGCTATAACATTAGTGGGATATTTTTGAACTATGAAATGTTAAATGGTGTGACCTATACATATGGATGTTGTGGATCATTTGTTTTCAGGCTGATTGTTGATGCAGTAATAGTTTTGTGTAAAGTATTAATATATAATGAGTTTTCAATCTCATGTGCATATTTTTTTCCTCTGATGCTCAAAGATTGTGACTCTTTAGTCACGATTGCAACTTCGACCTTGCTTTTTTTATTTGCAAAATGTTTAATTATAGTCCTATTATAGCCAAGTAAGTTTCATTACAGTTATATTGATAAGAAAATTTAAGAGTGAAAAAGAATTTGTAGGAAAAAAAATGCAAGGTAAAATGTTATAATAATTTAGCAGTGACAGATAAACCTAAATGGAGGGTTTGTAATGCCAGATCTCGCCAAATCGTCAAGTATTCACGTATGAGTGTCATGCCCTTGAGTTATGGGATTTTAAAATATTAAGACTATGGTTGGGTGTTGCCTTATTATGTGAAAACTGCGGTTTTGAATTAGTTACTTGTGTAATACTATGATATTTGAAACCAGTGTTAGATATTGTAGTAGTATGTATTGTATTTCAATTTTAGAATTATGATCTGAACTTTTTAGTTCTTGCATAGTTTTTTTGTATAAGCCTTTCTACCCCCTGCATCTACGTTGAACAGGTACTGCATATGGATTACATGTTACTATAGGCCAAAAGATAGTTTATTTAAATAACAAATTTCTCTGGCTAAGGTACGACTAGTATAAATGAACTATTAGATTCTACCACTTTGCCATGCGGATGTAGAATTATTGTAGATAGCGCGCAAGAGCAAATAGATCCATACACGTAAACAAATCTGTTGCTGCACTGCAGCAAGGATGTTGCAAAATAAATAGCAGTTGAGGTACAAATGCACGTACAACAAGCTCAGTTTAAACCTTTCGTGTGGAGTTTTCAAAACCTTACAAGACTGCAGTTACGGGAATACTACGGTTTGGAGCACTTCAAAGTTGGTTAAATCCAACCGAGAAATGCTACGTTTACTTAAACCAGTTACAAAATTCTTACAAACAGTTGATGTGGCATCATCTTATTAGTTGATATAATCTCTTCTCTTTAATTTAAGCAAAACCTGACCTATCACTGATTGCCACATCAGCCAAGTGTACGTAAGTGTAGCATTGCTCCATCCAAACACCCCTAATACTCCCTCCTGTCTAAAATGTAAGTAATTGTTGACTTTTAGACACCTCTTGTGTCTTGTTCATGAACACCAATCAAAATAATAGTTGGCCAGTTTTACGGTACCTTGAAATGATTGTGGACCGTTTATTTTTACTAGATGATGATCTTTTGCCTTCTAAGAGGTAAAAGCTCGCCATGATTATAGGATTATTGGTTTCTCGTGTAGTTAAGATTTTCTAATGGGCAGATATTCAAGTTAGTTGGTGGAAGCTGAATTTCTTTGTCCATTTGACGTGAAACAAAATCGTGGCCTAATGCACGGTTACATTTTTTTAGGCCCACATTTTTATATTTTCATGTAGAAAGACGTGCCGAAGACTTTAGTGTGATGGCCTCATGCGCATTTACCTTTCTATCTTTTCACATAGGTTAACGTTGGAGACGTGTCAAAATTTATCCTTTTTTTCTTGTGACGTGAAACGTGAGAGCTCACGGACGTTTTCTCGTGTGTGCGGGGCGACGAGGACTGGCTGTGCTTGGTTGATTGCTGCGCCGCCGGACGGCGAGGACTGTCTGTGGCTTTGGAGTGCGCCTGACGACGTGCCGGCTGCCTGTGGGTACGACTTCTTCTACGACGAGAACCCGCGGCGGTGATGACCTGAAATATCCTCCCGGCGCCCTATGACACCTCACAACTCTAAATACGTATGTGCCCAGCGGAAGAATCGGAGGCAGGGGCGGCGCGCAATCGGAGGAACAGGCAGGGGCGCCCAGCGGAAGAATAGGAAGAAACGATGTGCTTTTCTGAATTAAATTTAACTTTTCTTTTTAATCAACGGCTTAGATGAAGTTTGGCCTTTTACCTCCTGAGAGGTAAAAGAGGTACCGTAGTCACACGCACATACAAGCCTCTTTCACACAAGCCTAAGTCAATCATCACTCCAATCCAAGTCATCGGAGTGGGCACAAGACAGGATGCTTGTTGGCCCCTGTTATTCACGGGAAAGAGGTGCACCGAAGGTGGTTTGCCGCTCCTCCCACGTTGGGCTTCGCGGCGACCCGCCAACCTGTTGCGCCTCCGAGCGGCGTCGGCCCAGCCTCTGAGGTTCTCGGCCACGTCGTCCGCGAACACGGCGCTCTTGAACGAGCTCCCCATCTGCAAGACGCATGAAGCCTCCGCAAGTTAATTAAGCCTATGCGCACTGACATAGTAGTACTTCGTTAAGTGAGCAAGAGGAGAGAGGCGTGGACCGTTCTGGCCTACTGACATGAGTGACTATGGCGTAGAGAGGGAGCGTGCTGTAGCTGCAGAGGACCTGGACGAACACACTGAAGAACAGAGGCACGCAAGCAAACGGTTAGATTAATAATGCACATTGACCTCGCTCACAATTTTGGATACCAGATGATCCGAAAGAAGGACAGAGGGCTTTTGGTACCATATCACAATTCTTGCTATGCTGTAACCCAGACCGTCCATCATGCAGGATTTGACACCAAACATCGCCTGCATAAACAGAGGCAGTGTCGCATTTCTATCAGAGGCACAAGCACATTTATCTTTTTTCCACATGACGCAAATGTAACACCAATGTAACACCCTGCCACGTTTGAAGCAAAAGTTGCATGATGCTTGAGCTTACCAGCGTCCATATGAAGAAGGCAAACTCAAAAGCGTTCTGGAACAGGATGAAGTGGATGACGATGAGCACCAGCCGGGGGCTGCCGAACCAGAACAGCTTGTTCGAAGGACTCATGACCAGGTTCCCCTCCTCCACGGTGGCGTGCTTCGTGGCGACCTCATAAGCTAACTTGTTTATGATGTGCTGTAGCTTCGTTCCGATCAGAAGCAGCAGCTGCAGCGAAGGACAAAACATAAGCAATTGAGCGTAACAGGCAGAACACTCTCGTACACTATGGCAAACTACAGTTGAAATGGTTCATTTGCCAACTCTTTTATAAACCATAATTGCAGTCCTTTTATACAGATTCAGCTGTTTCAGACTTTATACACCGTCCAGCTGCTATATTTGCTTAAGAGAAACAAACGTTTGAAAATCATCGGTAACAGCTGTAAGCATTTTTGTTATACAAAATATTGTAGTCTCAAAGTCCAGAAAAAGGTTCTTACTGCCAAAGGTACTAATGATATCCAGAAGTAGGAGTGCCACCCTGAACCCAGGAAATGGAAGTAACCAGTAAGTCAAGGTCACCTTACTAAAAATAAACAGTTACTAGACGGACAAATCGTGTGAACAAAAGAATATAATACCAGCTATGTTGAGTAGCAAAAAGATCATCACAAAAATCCAATAATACCATCTGCATTGCAACAAAGATAGTTATTACTGATTCTGTGGTCGTAAATTTTTTTTTGACTTCCAGTCACAGACTTACTTTATACCAACTACTCTTTTAAAATCTTTCTCAAGAGCTCTGATCATGTAATCGTAGAAGTTGAATTTTGGGTGCCACCTGAAGTGTTCCTATACACAGAAAAAAAAAACGATGTAAACTAAACCAGAGACACATGTATGTTAAAGTCAGAAAAATGCTCAGATGACTGAATGCCAAGAAATGTTATATTACCATGACAAAACCGAGCCTCATTGCAACGTAGTCATCCATGGTTACTGATCCGTAGAACTGCTTGAAGAACGAACGCTGAAAGCAAAAATAATATCTCTTGCTGAAGTTCAGATGTTCGTCAAAGGAATACTCATCAAAGAGCCAAAAGGCAAAAACGAGAAGACAGAGGAAGATTAGTATTAGTTGCAGACCATAAATATGATGATCCTGGTTGCTTTCTCGTACCCCTTACACTGATTCTGAATGAACTTGATTTTCTGCACCCGGGTGATCATCTTGGGAGCTGCAGTTGATGGCGCGCACATCAATTAGTTCATCGCGTCAGTAAAAAAAAATGTAGTAGTTATAGGGCTCATGTTAGAGCCAACGACACATTGTCATCCTACCGCTGCCGCCCCCTTCCCTGATGGATTTCTCCCAGTGCATCCATTTCCGCATCTGGACATGTCAATTTACAAAGTAAGCCGTGGAGATAGGTCAACATTCCAGGTTCAGTGCGAGATTGTGCATATGGGCGTAATTAGCATGGGATGGACGGACCTGTAGCAGTCCCAGGAGCACGGTGACAGCGCTGAGAACAACATGCGTGATGGCAAGGACGAAGATGAAGATGTGTATCTGTTCTAAGGCGTGAAGTGAGAGCAGCGGAACCTTCCCCTGAAACAAAGAAATTACCGTGTAATTCGTCATGGACGATCCGTACCTACAGCATGTACGAGTGTTAACTATCAAGGGAGTACAGTACGTACCTCCGTGCAGCGCCCCGAGGCTGCCCCTCCGCTCATCAACCTCCTCCCGCCAGCACCGAAGGTGGCGGCGACGCCGTAATGCTCCACTGACGAGGCGGTGGCGTTCGCACCCCGGCCGTGGCACGGCAGCCAGTGCTCCATGAGGCTCTCGTCAATGCAGATCCTCTGTATCGAGTTCTGGAACACGACGAGGAGCAGCGAGATGAACCCAAGCAGCATCAGCTCTGCAAAAAAGCGATGAGACGCGAGATCGTTAGTCGAATACGCGCGCGACACGGCGGCGGCAGACTGGGGCAGTACTACGACGCTACGCGGACCACGACGATGGCCAACCTCAGTAAGTCAAGGTCACCTTACTAAAAATAAACAGTTACTAGACGGACAAATCGTGTGAACAAAAGAATATAATACCAGCTATGTTGAGTAGCAAAAAGATCATCACAAAAATCCAATAATACCATCTGCATTGCAACAAAGATAGTTATTACTGATTCTGTGGTCGTAAATTTTTTTTTGACTTCCAGTCACAGACTTACTTTATACCAACTACTCTTTTAAAATCTTTCTCAAGAGCTCTGATCATGTAATCGTAGAAGTTGAATTTTGGGTGCCACCTGAAGTGTTCCTATACACAGAAAAAAAAAACGATGTAAACTAAACCAGAGACACATGTATGTTAAAGTCAGAAAAATGCTCAGATGACTGAATGCCAAGAAATGTTATATTACCATGACAAAACCGAGCCTCATTGCAACGTAGTCATCCATGGTTACTGATCCGTAGAACTGCTTGAAGAACGAACGCTGAAAGCAAAAATAATATCTCTTGCTGAAGTTCAGATGTTCGTCAAAGGAATACTCATCAAAGAGCCAAAAGGCAAAAACGAGAAGACAGAGGAAGATTAGTATTAGTTGCAGACCATAAATATGATGATCCTGGTTGCTTTCTCGTACCCCTTACACTGATTCTGAATGAACTTGATTTTCTGCACCCGGGTGATCATCTTGGGAGCTGCAGTTGATGGCGCGCACATCAATTAGTTCATCGCGTCAGTAAAAAAAAATGTAGTAGTTATAGGGCTCATGTTAGAGCCAACGACACATTGTCATCCTACCGCTGCCGCCCCCTTCCCTGATGGATTTCTCCCAGTGCATCCATTTCCGCATCTGGACATGTCAATTTACAAAGTAAGCCGTGGAGATAGGTCAACATTCCAGGTTCAGTGCGAGATTGTGCATATGGGCGTAATTAGCATGGGATGGACGGACCTGTAGCAGTCCCAGGAGCACGGTGACAGCGCTGAGAACAACATGCGTGATGGCAAGGACGAAGATGAAGATGTGTATCTGTTCTAAGGCGTGAAGTGAGAGCAGCGGAACCTTCCCCTGAAACAAAGAAATTACCGTGTAATTCGTCATGGACGATCCGTACCTACAGCATGTACGAGTGTTAACTATCAAGGGAGTACAGTACGTACCTCCGTGCAGCGCCCCGAGGCTGCCCCTCCGCTCATCAACCTCCTCCCGCCAGCACCGAAGGTGGCGGCGACGCCGTAATGCTCCACTGACGAGGCGGTGGCGTTCGCACCCCGGCCGTGGCACGGCAGCCAGTGCTCCATGAGGCTCTCGTCAATGCAGATCCTCTGTATCGAGTTCTGGAACACGACGAGGAGCAGCGAGATGAACCCAAGCAGCATCAGCTCTGCAAAAAAGCGATGAGACGCGAGATCGTTAGTCGAATACGCGCGCGACACGGCGGCGGCAGACTGGGGCAGTACTACGACGCTACGCGGACCACGACGATGGCCAACCTTCTTTGAGCTTCAGCAACGCCTCGTACAGGGTCACCCTCCGGCGCCGCTCCAGCGTCTGTGCTCGCGATCGACATGCACGTGCGAACATAAATGTAAGTCTGCAATTTGCGACGATTGCGAGGACACTGAATTATCCATACTCCTTGGATTTGTCTCACCTTGCCGAGGAGGTGGAGCGCGCGCTCAAAGACGAAGGAAATGAGGACGATCACGGAGCACACCGACGCCACTATCCATGTTGGCGTTTCCTCGATTGTCGCCTCCGACATGGCCGACGACGACGGCGGGTGAACTCCAGCTACGATCGATCACTACAGGCTTATGCTTGTAGTATAAGTGGTAGCCGAGCTCAGAGCCCTTGCATGCTGCAGACAGGGTCAAGTGGCCTCTTGACAGTATTCTAAGAGCTGAGGCTATAGCTCCACTGAATTCTGATGCTCAAGGTCGTGCCTTGTCATTTTTGATGAAAAATAGAGGAAAAGCGCTCATGTGCATGCCTTTTCTCGGTGTATTGGTATGCCCCGAACAGTATTTTAACCAACACCTAAATAAAGATTGAAAAGCAGAGCCCTGAAAAGGATTTTAAAAGGTACGTAAATAACTGTATGGATGTTTCTTTAGATTGACATGCATGAAACACACCTCGTTTAACTTTCTATTCGATCCATTGACGCGAAAAAGGCAGCGTTTGCATACCACTAACGATTACTTACTGTGCAAGGCTGCAATGCAAGAACATTATCTTATATCCTCTGCTGCGGGGTATCAGGTGCTCCCATTGAAGAAAACAATTAACCTCTTTGTTACTAGTGCAAAAGGTATTGTGCACGGTGTCGTCCACTTTATTCTAAATGGATTGTGCATGTCAGCTGGCTTACACACCAACCCCCGAAGCATAGAGAGCTGGAAAATCCATGTATGAATAGGATAGACTAGAAAAGATTGTGAACAGGATAGTACAGTTGCTCTGCCGAATATTTGACCCATCAAAAGAAAAAAAAATATAACAGATACAAAACAAAGAGACTTGTCTTTTTCGTTAAATACAAATGATCCTATTTATAAACTACTAATAAAAAATGAGAATACTCTTCATCTCGCCCACTTTAACTATATTAATACTTTCATGACATCTATTAACTTAATATTGGAACAAGATAAGGATCCATCACTTTCACTCTCAAGAAACAGAAATAACCACATTGATCGGAGAGAAAAAAAAAATACCCACCACTGAAAATTAGTCCAAATCAATCTCGACGCATATGAAGCAAGTGTCCGGCCTAATCGTCCAGTCCGCCATGAATGAGACTTCGCCCTTGTATTCATCAAAGAACGTCATTGGGTAGATATTTGTGATCTTGAACTGGGATCTTTATTTCTCAAATCACCACGGTGTAGGGGGGCGCTCCATGCCTGTGTTGCGTCGCACATAAAAAAAAACACCTTTTAGCATGTCCGCTTCACAGCAGCCGGCATGAGCAAGAACCATTTTTCAGTTCTTCACTTCACAGGGTCTTGCAACTTGCGTGTGCCACTTTTCCGGATTTTGGTGTCGCAATCGCAGGCGCAACCTTCATATGAGAACGTATAAACAAAGGCATATCGATCAGGTCGAGTAAATGAGAACCTAGCTATCTATTAACTTACTTACGTTGATCAAATATTCAGTCTGCAGCATGACTCGACGATATAAAATTATGTGAACACAGGGCCGTGTGCCCCCCTCCCCTTCCAATCCCCAAGACGACATGTGGCTGATCCAATTTTAACGAGGTATATTTGGCTAAGAAAAGAGCTATCACATTCATTCTCAAAGGCTAGAAAATACTATATTAACCGGAGAAAAAAAAAGAAAAATTACCCACTACTAGCATTATAAAAAATTTATTTCAAATCAACCTCCACTTATCTTAAAATTATCCACCGCTACCATTGAAAAATAATAGTCCAGAATACCTCTATGCTTATTTATGAATTACACCATCACAAATATTACAGAAAATAGAACAACCCCCGTTTCTTTTTGCATTGAGACCATAGAAATCATTCGTGCAATCGCAAAAAAAAAAAGAAATCATTCGTGCAAGCGTGAATTGACTGGACTCTACATTATGTGTTTTTTTTTTTGAGATACATAAAAAACAGATCTCATAGGTTGGCGTAGGGAAAGTACATGTAGGTGTCCATTGTTTGGCGTTCCGAGTGAAAGCATCTAACACGAAGCCATCAGGGCGGACAAGGGAGAAAGTGAATCAAAGCATCATGACGTCAGTTGTTTTGTGAACCATGTCTAAGATGCGCTCGGAGAGTCACTATAAAAGAAAATGACTATTAGTTACTAAGGTACTTAGTCAATATATGTATATTATTGATCACAATAGCTATTTTGCTACCAATGAGCTTGTCACAGATAGCTAAAATTTTGTCACTATATGTATACCGTGACCAACAATTGTAAATGCTGGTCACTAAAACTATATAGTAACCAATACAATCTTGGCAACTATATATAATATTGGTCACTAAAACCGGTTACCCACCAAAAATATCACGATTGGTCACTACTAATCAACTTTTAGTGACCAACGAAGCAAAAAAAATGCCACTAAAGCTTGGTGACTAAAACTCTCTTTTCTTGTAGTGAGTTAGGCTAAGACTCCATGGGCGTAGAGACGTGGTGTGTACGCATGGTGCGTGCGTGACACGGCATGGTACGTGTGGCTGTTAACTGAACGTGCGGGACGTATGTCAATAATAGGCGTGCGAACGTGACCAAGAAAGGACCACGTACATCTGTTCTTTCGAGGTAAATCAGTACACTGCTTGACGAGGATGTTGAGTTACGGGGAAGGAGGATGTGAAACCCCGGCCCAATAAAATTTGACCCATGTACAACTGAGCATGATGAATGTAGTGTGCATGGAATTAGTTTCATATTATAAATTGAGGTAGAGCAAGATCTACTTAAATAACCAGAGACAGAAATGCAATATAATTTAGGTTAATCTTTTTACGTGAAGCAAAGACGAAAGCGTAAAAGTTATGTTGTAAAGTGAGACCCGCACGGCATGCGAGCTGAGTCTAAGTCTGGAGTTGTATTTTGGGGCGTTGCAGAATCCCTTAGATTAAGGCAAGCTATTGAAACCCAAATTTTGTTTGAATTTCGGTATCCTGCTGTGGCGGTTGACTGAACAAAATGCTGCTGTTAGGTCATCAGCGTAGACGGCACGATCACGACAGATAACAGTAATAAAAATAAAACTGAAATAGAGGAGACGAAATTCTTTATTGCGAAATTCTGGATTGTCTGTACAAGGAGGGTCTTCTCAACTATATATAGGGGTGGAACCCTAACTTCGTGTTAGGCCCAGATTCGATAAAGCTGCCCACATGGGCCAGGACATCTTCTTCTAGAAGATGGGCCTGGCCCAATAAGAGTTTTACAACACTCCCC
>LAPY01003348.1:44620-55680 GCA_000970635.1 Eragrostis tef | reverse complement strand
AGCGGTAGCCGCCGATCACGGCGGCCTTTGCGGCCGCGCGGATGCTTCCCCCGGCCATGGCTCCGCCGCGAGATCGCCCTTGCGAAAGCAAACGAACCCCGCGCCTCAGATGGAGGGAAGCGGCTTTTCGGGGTTGGAGATCTTGGGAGTCTGTTGCGATGCTATTATACTCCTAGATAACAGCGGAAGCGGTTATAGATAACAGAGGGAAAAATAAAATGAAATAAATGAAAGCAAATGATAAAAGAGAGAGGAAATTTGTTTTTGAAAAAATGAAGCAGTTGGAGATAAAACGGCGAGAATCTTTTACGGCTAATATTGAGACGGCGGGTGCACCATTCGATATTGACCGTCTGATCTGTACCTGACGGACAAGGTATTACGGATGCGTGTCGACCCTAGGTTAGTCAGACCGTTTACGTTGTGGCGGCGCACGACACGTGTTTAGCCTATGTCTTCCGGAAACGACGCGCGGGCCGCCATTTCTTTTTTGTGCGAGTGGGCCGCCGTTAAGTACGCTGCTAATCACGTCGCTAAATGCTAATGTAGGTGCTTTGATGCCGGGCCGGTCTCAGAAAAGAATCCTTTACCGGGCCTGGGCCTCCTGATCACCTGTTCTGACGTTGGCCCAGTTCCGAACAATAGGAAATGTTCTGCATTTTTTTTTCTCAGATACCAGCCTCTACATCGGACATACAGTTCTGCAATACAGACATATACGTCTGCATCTTGCAGACTCGATAATACAAACGCAATTCTAAGTCACGATTCAGGCGCAAAGAGGATGACAGTGGACTGGCCTATAAAATTTTGCACACCCACATTCCGTACCAAAAATTATGCATACAATGTATGCCCAACAAATTGAATAAATATGGAGACACTGAACTTCAGCGGCTGAAGCAACTTTCATATCCATCAACAGCGGGTCACCAGATAATCTGTCAACACAATTTTTACACCTGACCACACGGAAAAGGATCAACTAAAGGTGCAGCCAGATTATTCTGAAGCTATGAGGTGTGTGGCAAACGCCACCCCCCACCCTCCACGCCACAAATTTTAATGTGATTTCAGAGCAAACTTGAAAACTGCACATTTACAACTATGCATCTACATCTGACCTATACAGCACAGCCCAATGCGCTAAATGTCAATACTTTGATATGTATCAATTTTAACACCGTATAGGAACTTTAATTTCATAACAAATTTCAAGAATCCCTCCACCCCTCGGGGAGCCGCCACTGTTTGTGCCAGTAAATAGTCACCCGGGACCAAAGAGGGAACATGAAGCTGTAATCTGCAGCTTCATCGGGTACTCCCCCTACCGTCAAAGGAAGCCAGACATACCGTGAATCACTTAAGTCAGATGGGTTCCACCGATCGGCCATGAAGATGAATGAACCCGGTAGCCCTGGAAGTGGCAACACGAATGTGCTCTGGGAGAAGAATGTTGTTGACCTGAAGATGTCGTTCCCGCCCACGCAGGGATTTCCCAGTGTCTCCCAAGGTCCCAATATTGATGTTGCTGCATGAGCCAATGCCATGTTCGGTGCCCAGCCCGTGCAACCAGAGGTTACCATGTAATATGTGCCTTCGTGCTTGAAAAGTGCAGGAGCTTCTCGATGTTGTGCAATCAGCAGCCTTCTCATTACATTGGTGACATCAAGATAGTCATCAGTCAACTGACCAATGTGGAGCTCACTGTTGTCTTCAGAAGAATATATCAGATAGGCCTTCCCATCATCATCCTTGAAGATGGTCATGTCTCTACTTTCACAGTCATGTGGACGCTTGCTGTAGAGATAAGTGAATGGGCCTGTCGGGGAATCACTGACGGCCACACCAATTGACGCTTTGGTGTAGTTAGCATCATCTATGTGCATCCACATCACATATTTGCCAGTCCGATCATTGTATATCACCTTGGGCCTCTCCAGGACATTGGATTTGTAGAGGTCATGTGTTACATTCTTCTCCTCACCACGGAGGACAACTCCTTCATTTTTCCATGCCCACAGGTCTGACGAAGAATAGCAACTTACTCCAATAATGTCAACCTGGAAAATGATTTGTACTGATTAGTGGCTAGGAATGGCAAAGATATTAAACAGAGAACGAAAAATCGCTTGAAGTGCTGAAGTAACAGCAGCACGTAAAAGTTCCACAGCTGAAGTATCCTTCCATATGTCAGTAGAGAAATACTACATGTGTATGTCCGCATAATGCTGTGTTTTTGGTGACAGGGAAAGTTAGTAACTTCTGCTGAACTACGTCGAACACTATCTGGTGAAACGTTCCTCAACTAGAAACACCTCAAATTCATAACTACCAAGTGAACCTTTCAAAAGGGTCCCTGAATGTCAGAAAAGGAAAATATCACTTTCCGACAGTTGGTAAACACTATAATTCTTTTTAGATGAAATCCATGAAAGAACTGCAACATCGCCGCACAAATCATTTCAGAAATGCACTGTCCCTGGCAAGCACGCATGTCTACCTTGTAATCTAAAAAAAATGGCAACAGATCATTTCTTATGCCGACTTAAACCTTCTGACTTTTGACCACTACACGGAGGCAGGGAAGAAAAGCTACAGGAATTGCTTCTTGCGCGACTGTAGGCAGCAACATGGTGCAAGAAGAAACAAACTCAAACCCCAATCTACTGATAACTCATTGTTACAATTCGGAATAATATGATTCTAACACAACGTCACTATAATAAATGGTAAGGAACATAAATAGTTGTTACACAAACAAAATGTCGGAGTTGAAACCATGTTCACATGATGAAACTGTTGAAACTTCTACTTAGGTTTTCATCTCTATGTCTGATATACCAAGACATACCATGTAACCTTAAACAGTTGAGGCAATTTTCTTACCTTCCCAACAGATCATAACTTCCAATATGCCCCCTAGTATATTGTCCTCACAAAAGAATCTAAAGGTTAGAAAACATAGATGTATGCATTAACACACACTGCTAGACATGCATTGAAATTTTTGGGCATATTTAGAGAACTAAGATTTCGTTTGCCTTATTTTTGGCCATCTCCAAGATGGGTTATCTAAAGAGAAAGAAAAAAGAAATAACTCTGGCGATTAATCTTGGAAAAAGGCATTAGTTTAGGATAACGATGTGACAAAGTCCTATAAGAAAGTTGTGAAAAAGAGGGAAGCTGATGGTTTCTCATCCTTTTTATTAGCTTCCTAGCGCATCATCAAGTCTACTTGAGTCTTCTGTACAATGGGCGCCAAAGCAGAACAATCAGTTTGGTTTCCACACATAGTATCTGCCTCAGCTCTAAAAATAAAGGGTGAAGTTATCCTAAAACATACAATCAGATACTGCCTATCCAACTTCAGTGCCCCCAGATACAAACCTTACAGAGACACACTCGCCTATATTTAGCTAGTACCTTTTCAATTCAACAGATCAATGTGACATTAATTGAAACATTGTTGTTAACTGCTTGTACTGCCACATGTCAAGTGAAACTGAAAACATATGTTACTAATATCATCAGAACAGCTACACTCACCCGGTCAGCGCCCTTGCTGTGAGCTTTGTAGGTTTTGCCATCCTTATTCTCCCCATACCAGAAATATGTATTGGTTCTCTTGTCATACAGTACACATCCTCCGTGAGCTTGGATCGGCTTGCCATCCGTGTCAAGCCAAACGTTCCCAGGGTAGTAGAAGTGCATGCTGTCATTCCCACCATTGTTTGGATCCACAGCCGTGTTCAGTTCTGGGAAGAACATATCATGTACGGTATTTTTTTTTCTCAGATACCAGCCTCTACATCGGACATACAGTTCTGCAATACAGACATATACGTCTGCATCTTGCAGACTCGATAATACAAACGCAATTCTAAGTCACGATTCAGGCGCAAAGAGGATGACAGTGGACTGGCCTATAAAATTTTGCACACCCACATTCCGTACCAAAAATTATGCATACAATGTATGCCCAACAAATTGCCTAAATATGGAGACACTGAACTTTCAGCGGCTGAAGCAACTCTCATATCCATCAACAGCGGGTCACCAGATAATCTATCAACACAAATTTTACACCTGACCACACGGAAAAAGATCAACTGAAGGTGCAGCCAGATTATTCTGAAACTATGAGGTGTGTTAAACAGCCACACCTCACCTCCACGCCACAGATTTTAATGTGATTTCATTTCAGAGCAAACTTGAAAACTGCACATTTACAACTATGCATCTACATCTGACCTATACAGCACAGCCCAATGCGCTAAATGTCAATACTTTGATATGTATCAATTTTAACACCGTATAGGAACTTTAATTTCATAACAAATTTCAAGAATCCCTCCACCCCTCGGGGAGCCGCCACTGTTTGTGCCAGTAAATAGTCACCCGGGACCAAAGAGGGAACATGAAGCTGTAATCTGCAGCTTCATCGGGTACTCCCCCCACCGTCAAAGGAAGCCAGACGTATCGCGAATCACTTAAGTCGGATGGGTTCCACCGATCGGCCATGAAGATGAATGAACCCGGTAGCCCTGGAAGTGGCAACACGAATGTGCTCTGGGAGAAGAATGTTGTTGACCTGAAGATGTCGTTCCCGCCCACGCAGGGATTTCCCAGTGTCTCCCAAGGTCCCAATATTGATGTTGCTGCATGAGCCAATGCCATGTTCGGTGCCCAGCCCGTGCAACCAGAGGTTACCATGTAATATGTGCCTTCGTGCTTGAAAAGTGCAGGAGCTTCTCGATGTTGTGCAATCAGCAGCCTTCTCATTACATTGGTGACATCAAGATAGTCATCAGTCAACTGACCAATGTGGAGCTCACTGTTGTCTTCAGAAGAATATATCAGATAGGCCTTCCCATCATCATCCTTGAAGATGGTCATGTCTCTACTTTCACAGTCATGTGGACGCTTGCTGTAGAGATAAGTGAATGGGCCTGTCGGGGAATCACTGACGGCCACACCAATTGACGCTTTGGTGTAGTTAGCATCATCTATGTGCATCCACATCACATATTTGCCAGTCCGATCATTGTATATCACCTTGGGCCTCTCCAGGACATTGGATTTGTAGAGGTCATGTGTTACATTCTTCTCCTCACCACGGAGGACAACTCCTTCATTTTTCCATGCCCACAGGTCTGACGAAGAATAGCAACTTACTCCAATAATGTCAACCTGGAAAATGATTTGTACTGATTAGTGGCTAGGAATGGCAAAGATATTAAACAGAGAACGAAAAATCGCTTGAAGTGCTGAAGTAACAGCAGCACGTAAAAGTTCCACAGCTGAAGTATCCTTCCATATGTCAGTAGAGAAATACTACATGTGTATGTCCGCATAATGCTGTGTTTTTGGTGACAGGGAAAGTTAGTAACTTCTGCTGAACTACGTCGAACACTATCTGGTGAAACGTTCCTCAACTAGAAACACCTCAAATTCATAACTACCAAGTGAACCTTTCAAAAGGGTCCCTGAATGTCAGAAAAGGAAAATATCACTTTCCGACAGTTGGTAAACACTATAATTCTTTTTAGATGAAATCCATGAAAGAACTGCAACATCGCCGCACAAATCATTTCAGAAATGCACTGTCCCTGGCAAGCACGCATGTCTACCTTGTAATCTAAAAAAAATGGCAACAGATCATTTCTTATGCCGACTTAAACCTTCTGACTTTTGACCACTACACGGAGGCAGGGAAGAAAAGCTACAGGAATTGCTTCTTGCGCGACTGTAGGCAGCAACATGGTGCAAGAAGAAACAAACTCAAACCCCAATCTACTGATAACTCATTGTTACAATTCGGAATAATATGATTCTAACACAACGTCACTATAATAAATGGTAAGGAACATAAATAGTTGTTACACAAACAAAATGTCGGAGTTGAAACCATGTTCACATGATGAAACTGTTGAAACTTCTACTTAGGTTTTCATCTCTATGTCTGATATACCAAGACATACCATGTAACCTTAAACAGTTGAGGCAATTTTCTTACCTTCCCAACAGATCATAACTTCCAATATGCCCCCTAGTATATTGTCCTCACAAAAGAATCTAAAGGTTAGAAAACATAGATGTATGCATTAACACACACTGCTAGACATGCATTGAAATTTTTGGGCATATTTAGAGAACTAAGATTTCGTTTGCCTTATTTTTGGCCATCTCCAAGATGGGTTATCTAAAGAGAAAGAAAAAAGAAATAACTCTGGCGATTAATCTTGGAAAAAGGCATTAGTTTAGGATAACGATGTGACAAAGTCCTATAAGAAAGTTGTGAAAAAGAGGGAAGCTGATGGTTTCTCATCCTTTTTATTAGCTTCCTAGCGCATCATCAAGTCTACTTGAGTCTTCTGTACAATGGGCGCCAAAGCAGAACAATCAGTTTGGTTTCCACACATAGTATCTGCCTCAGCTCTAAAAATAAAGGGTGAAGTTATCCTAAAACATACAATCAGATACTGCCTATCCAACTTCAGTGCCCCCAGATACAAACCTTACAGAGACACACTCGCCTATATTTAGCTAGTACCTTTTCAATTCAACAGATCAATGTGACATTAATTGAAACATTGTTGTTAACTGCTTGTACTGCCACATGTCAAGTGAAACTGAAAACATATGTTACTAATATCATCAGAACAGCTACACTCACCCGGTCAGCGCCCTTGCTGTGAGCTTTGTAGGTTTTGCCATCCTTATTCTCCCCATACCAGAAATATGTATTGGTTCTCTTGTCATACAGTACACATCCTCCGTGAGCTTGGATCGGCTTGCCATCCGTGTCAAGCCAAACGTTCCCAGGGTAGTAGAAGTGCATGCTGTCATTCCCACCATTGTTTGGATCCACAGCCGTGTTCAGTTCTGGGAAGAACATATCATGTACCGCAGAAGACTCATCCAGGAACTCATCAACTATGGAAGGTGGCTTCTTGTCGCCCTTGCGCCGCACGGCCCGGGGATTCCTCCGGCTCCGGAGAGGAGCTACCTTGAACTTCTCCTCCTCCACCACTTCCAGCTCCCTCATAATCGATCGACGGATCTCGTGTGTGCTGATACTCTCACCCTCCTTATGAGTGATAAGGAGACGGAAATTGACAAGGATGACTAATGCCGCTAGGCTCCACAGTACAAGAGTTAGGGACCGCTGGCTCGCCGGATTGCAGCGGAACGCCAACGCCTTTGGGTGCCTGCTTCTCATACCCATGGGGCCGCTTGTTTTCTCCACTTAACACGCGCTGAGGCAAAATAAGAAAAAACAGCATCAATTAGACTGCAAATCAACAGTTTTTGCAATTCCGCAACGAACATGCTTCTATCAATATCTAATCAGGAAAGGTGCAGTTTCAACAACCAAATTGGAAATTCTCCAGGAAAGCATGAGCTTTGTTGGGATATAAGCAAAACTTTCAGCAAACAGTACAAGATGGATTTGCACCCCAAGTCCAAATGCGTCTGCGAGAAGCACACAGCTTTGCAGGCCGAGCAAAATGAAAAAGCGGAACGAAGAGGAAAAGTAAGGAACTTGAGTCTTCTGTACAATGGGCGCCAAAGCAGAACAATCAGTTTGGTTTCCACACATAGTATCTGCCTCAGCTCTAAAAATAAAGGGTGAAGTTATCCTAAAACATACAATCAGATACTGCCTATCCAACTTCAGTGCCCCCAGATACAAACCTTACAGAGACACACTCGCCTATATTTAGCTAGTACCTTTTCAATTCAACAGATCAATGTGACATTAATTGAAACATTGTTGTTAACTGCTTGTACTGCCACATGTCAAGTGAAACTGAAAACATATGTTACTAATATCATCAGAACAGCTACACTCACCCGGTCAGCGCCCTTGCTGTGAGCTTTGTAGGTTTTGCCATCCTTATTCTCCCCATACCAGAAATATGTATTGGTTCTCTTGTCATACAGTACACATCCTCCGTGAGCTTGGATCGGCTTGCCATCCGTGTCAAGCCAAACGTTCCCAGGGTAGTAGAAGTGCATGCTGTCATTCCCACCATTGTTTGGATCCACAGCCGTGTTCAGTTCTGGGAAGAACATATCATGTACCGCAGAAGACTCATCCAGGAACTCATCAACTATGGAAGGTGGCTTCTTGTCGCCCTTGCGCCGCACGGCCCGGGGATTCCTCCGGCTCCGGAGAGGAGCTACCTTGAACTTCTCCTCCTCCACCACTTCCAGCTCCCTCATAATCGATCGACGGATCTCGTGTGTGCTGATACTCTCACCCTCCTTATGAGTGATAAGGAGACGGAAATTGACAAGGATGACTAATGCCGCTAGGCTCCACAGTACAAGAGTTAGGGACCGCTGGCTCGCCGGATTGCAGCGGAACGCCAACGCCTTTGGGTGCCTGCTTCTCATACCCATGGGGCCGCTTGTTTTCTCCACTTAACACGCGCTGAGGCAAAATAAGAAAAAACAGCATCAATTAGACTGCAAATCAACAGTTTTTGCAATTCCGCAACGAACATGCTTCTATCAATATCTAATCAGGAAAGGTGCAGTTTCAACAACCAAATTGGAAATTCTCCAGGAAAGCATGAGCTTTGTTGGGATATAAGCAAAACTTTCAGCAAACAGTACAAGATGGATTTGCACCCCAAGTCCAAATGCGTCTGCGAGAAGCACACAGCTTTGCAGGCCGAGCAAAATGAAAAAGCGGAACGAAGAGGAAAAGTAAGGAGAAGAACAGGATGCTCACCATGGCAGGTTGATCCAGAGACCTAAAGACGACAAATGAAATGCTAAACTAAACCCAGTCCTAGACCCATCAAGCAAGTACCAACTTGTTACCAGCTAGCACTGTAATCATAATCTGAGCAGCTAATAAAAAACTCAGGAAGCACAACTCACCATGGGCTAGTCCTGTCGAGATCTCGGCGCGAGGTGGTTGGTTGGCTGCTCCGATTAGCTCAGCTCGGGCCGTGATCCGGTGGAGATTATTGGCTGTCTTGGCTTGAGCGGCTGGCAACGCGACAGCGAACTGTGTGTGAAGTTGCTCTGGAAAGGTCGCCGGTCACTGGGATTTGATTCTTAGGGGCTTGGGGCAGCGGGCTGTCTGGGCTCTCGTGTGCGCGCGGCGTGCCTGCCGTTGGGGTAGGACCTGGGTTGGTCTTCTGCGGCAGGTGGCCGCCGTGCTTAACGTGTCGCTGTTTCATTCACCTCCGCCCCTTGCGGTTAGGTAGGGAAGCACAACAGGACCGAGCGAGCAGATTGGCCCTTTCTTCTTTCTTGTTTTTTTCCCCGAGGATTTCTTATTTCTTGTTTGTGTGTCCAGACAGACTATCGGTGCGTTATTTGTCCTCTTTTATAAAATTTAGACCTCTAAAATAAAAAAAAATTAATTATTTAAAAATACTAAATTAAGTCTAAAGACAAAACCTTTTAACAGATGGGTACATCTTTACGAGACGAGCCTAATTAGTCTATATTTTGTTACAATGATGCTACAGTAATGCTACAGTAACCATCGACTAATCACGTGATAACTACTCGCATTAGATTCATCTCGTAAATTAGACCAGGGGTTCTGCAGTTAGTTTTGTAATTAATACTCTTATATGACAAGATTCTTTTAGTTTAGATCCCTCTAAAATTTAAACCCCGTGCAACGAACGCACCTTTTTTGAATGACTCCTTTTTTGAAATAATGTCGTTCGGACAAGAATATTAGACCTGCTGGTAGTACAATCTGAATGTCTGAAACCACATTAAAACAAAAACGAGGGTAATTACTTTATGGATTCATTGAGATTATTTTCTCCAAAAACTACAACCTTTTGTGCATTATGCCTTCTTCGGGTTTACTTTTTGGATTCATTGAGCTCTTAAAAATTCATATTAGACTGGGATTCTATTATATTATAATATCTCACCATATTTGTAAAACTATCTCTCGCAAAAAATATTTATAAAACTATAGTTACTTTTCTTTTACGGTGTGCAACTACATGACTGAGTTTTGAGAGAAAAGATGAAGGAATTACATTTCACAAAGGAAGGAATTTTTAATGGCCGTGAGGAAAGAAAACTTCAAATATCACTTTAGACATGACAATTGACTGTTCTAATGTCATTCGTTCGAAAAGTTAATTCTTCGTGTGTTTTGGCATCATTGTTTGATTATTACACAAAATACGCTTAACTTAGAAGTTTTCATCTATAAGATCAATGAATCATAGGTTTTGATGATTAATGTAAACATAGTCAATGAGACTAACAAAATTTGCTAGTGTGCAAGATATTTAGTCTCATACATGTAATGATACACTATTAGAATGCCAACACCTCAAAGATTGCAAGTAAGTTCGTAAAGAGGAGAAGTGAACATAGTGAATACTCTACGAGGTGACTACTACACCCATAAGGTAAGAGACATGGTAAGTATGTCATGTGTTTCTATATGTATCGTATACCTTGACATGATATTGATCATCATATTAGCTTTACCTTATATCCTATACCATGATGATCTTGTCTCTTGTGTGATGATGACATGCATGTGCTTATTTATTTATACTCTATCTTGTCATTAATTGTCATGTTATGTGATTTTGCTTACATATCTATTATCATGATATGCATGCTTTGTCTATTCATCATGTAGCTTGCTTTTATATTCTATATCATGATGATATAATTGTGCTAGTTTTATCTACATATCTTATACACATTATGATTCGATCGGGTTGTCTCTTTGTGGCAACAAGATCATTGTGATTAAGATCTTTGAATGAAGGAAAGGTTTTCTTATGGTCACATGATCGGAGAGATTGATTGAGCAACAACAATATTCTATTTACATCCCGGTGATTGGTTGCCTCGACGAAGGACGACGACAAGGATCAAAGCTTGATGGGGTCGCGGTTTCCATGTGGATCAAGGCTAAGGACATGCTACACCCAAACACGTGTTTGTGAGCTTCATGACCATTGGAGCATGGAAACCCCATGGTATGAATGTTTTGGTGATTAGGTGATCATATTATGTGTGACTAACATTTTCATGTAGGTTGT
>LAPY01003348.1:24714-40577 GCA_000970635.1 Eragrostis tef | reverse complement strand
GATGTTGAACCTGCCGATAAAGATGTTAAGGGTATAGTGTCCTATTAGGAGTCTATAGTACTAGAGTCCTTTTCTATTTCATACTGTATTCTTGTTCTCTTAAGACTCTCTTATGTACATTTATATATATAGCTCTCTTGAGGCTATATTATAATACAAGTGCTGTTCATAATACGTGGTATTAGAGGTTAGAGATTTTTTTTTCTCTAGCCGCGATCCCTGCGGGTTGCACTTCCCCGCCGCCAATTTGCTCGTCGGCTTCATCCATCTGCCAGCGAATTGTCTTCGGCTGCTCTCGCCCCCGGGAGGAGCCATCTCAACTCTCGGGGACGGCCTTCTCTTAGCGATCTGAGCTTCATCCTACAAGGCTCCTCGTCGCGATTTGTTGCTGTCGTGATCTGCCGCCGCGGTGTGCACCTCGGAATCCAGCCGCCGCTGTTGCCGTCAGCTTCCATCTGGTGCAGCTCCTGTTGAAGGAATCAACGCTGCCGCCGCTGTGGCTGATCTTCTCTTCCGGTGGCACCAATCATGAGGTGCCGCTGGTTCGCTGTCCTTGCCGCCGGGATTTTGCTGTGCTGCCGCCGGATTTTTCGTCCGCCGTCGCGGCGTCTTCATCAACACTGGCTCGATTTGGAATTGAGCCGGCTTGCTCCATCGGCTTGGCTTGCTTCACGGCTCGGCTCGGCTCAGCATAGGATCGGCTTGTCTCAAGGTTGGCTCGCGGCTCAGGCCCGAAGCTCGGCTCTTTGTTTCAGCTAACTGGCTCATCACGTCAGCTTGGCTAGCTCACCGGCTCAATGGCTCAGGTCGGCTTTGATGGTCTGCTTGCTAACGTGGGCTGGTCTTGTGATGCGATTTTGGTCTTGCACATGGCTGGTCGTATTGCTTCTCTTTTGAACACGATGGTGCTTGATCTGCAGTTTTCACTTGTTGTTTTTTGATTTTTGCTTCTCGTCGTCTTTTGTTCATCTACAAATTCCGCTGCGTTCATATCTAAGTCTTTTGCTTTTTTGTTCGTCTATGCCAAGTGAGTGCATAAATACTTCGCCGGTCAGTCTCTCTTTTTTGGTTAGCCAAATTTTGTTGTTTGGTTAACACATTAGTGTCGTTTCTTCGTGTCATACAGCCATCTAGGTCTTTTCGTAGCTTTTTTTGTTGACTTTATTTGTCGGCTTGGCTACTCGCTTTGATCTAGGGCATTTTGTTTGCTATTTTAATTTTTCTACGTCGTTTTGTTTGCGACTATAGATCAAAAGCACTTTTTAGATGTCACCATGACGGCTCTACATATGTGCTTTGTCGGCTGGCTTCGATGAATTCACAAGACTCCACTCCACGATGACTTTGAAAAGTTAGAATTTTGGATGTAATAAGTTTAGTATTTAGTGCTCTTTCAAATGCAATGCTATTGTATCCGCCTTGCATTTGAGGAGGGGTGTTAAGGGTATAGCGTCCTATTAGGAGTCTATGTAGAAAATATGATTAAAGCGTGCTTCCATCTATGCATGACCTGCGTGTTTATATAGAGCTCTCAAGGCTCAACTTGCGTTACAAGTTTACAACAGATTTGGAGATAAACTCAATCTCCGATTACAACATTCAAACAACCTTCTAGAACTATATCTATAGTACACGATTTATCTTAACTACTTTCAACACACCTCCTCAATCACAACTGCCCAAGTTGAGATTGTTCCGGAAGAATTCCAACTTACAAACTGTCAATGGTTTCGTGAACCCGTCCGCAACTTGATCATCAGTAGAGATAAACTGAATATCCAAAAGCTTGCTTGCAGCTCGTTCTCGCACGAAGTGGTAATCAACCTCCACATGTTTTGTTCTCCCATGTAACACTGGATTGGCACTAATATATATAGCACTTAAGTTGTCCATATTCGTGCTGACATAGAATGAGCAACACCAAGCTCTTTCAATACTGCCTGCAGCCATATGATTTCAGCCGTCGCATTTGCTAAGGCCTTATATTCTGCCTCCGTGCTGGACCTGGAAACTGTGGCTTGCTTCCTAGCACTCAATGATACTAGATTGGACCCAAAAAACACGGCAAAACCTCCTGTCGATCGTCGATCATCAACACAGCCTGCCCAATCCGCATCCGAGAAAGCACTAACCAAAACCGATTTACTAGGTCGAATAGTAAGACCAAGCTCCAAGGTACCTTGCACATACCGCAATATTCTCTTGGCTACACTCCAATGCAGAGTGGTTGGCGCATGAAGGAATTGCCACACCTTGTTAACTGAATATGAGATATCTGGTCGTGTAAGAGTTAGATATTGTAGCGCTCCAACAATGCTATGATATTTTGTACTATCCTCTGGATCCAATGGTGTACCTCCTTGAAGAGACAGCTTCTCTGAAGTGGATAATAGAGTAGAGACTGCCTTGTAATTTTTCATGCCAACCCTCTTAATCAAATCAACAGCATACTTTCCTTGAGACAACACAATGTTGCCACCTGATTTCTTCTTTAGTGCAAAATCTGTTCTCAGATCTTTAATCAAAGCATCAACTGCCGCAGGACTTGAGGAGGTCACAATGATGTCATCAACATACACAAGAAGAAAGATAGTAATGCCATTCTTGTTGTATATGACAAGTGAAGTGTCTGCCTTAGATGCCACAAACCCAAGTTGCACCAATTTAGTACTAAACCGAGAGTACCAAGCTCGCGAAGCTTGCTTTAATCCATAAAGAGCCTTGTCAGGCTTACACACCTGGCCGTGATGAATCTTCAAACCCAGGTGGTTGTTTTATATACACTTCCTCCTCCAGAACACCATGAAGAAACGCGTTCTGCACATCTAGTTGACGAAGGCACCATTTGCTTGAAACAACAATAGACAATACTAATCTGATAGTGGAAGCCTTAACAACAGGACTAAATGTATCCCCATAATCTATCCCATACCTTTGCTTAAAACCTTTAGCAACCAACCTTGCCTTATATCGATCAACCGAACCATCAGGCTTCTTCTTGATCTTGTAAACCCACTTGCAATCAATTATATTGCTGGCTTGACGTGGTGGTACAAGATGCCACGTATGATTCTTCAATAGTGCTCTATACTCATCATCCATGGCTGCCTTCTAATTGGAGTCTTGAAGTGCATCATCAAGATTTTTGGGTTCACCATTAGAGCACAATAATCCATAACGAACAGTACCATCCGTATAAACTTTGGGCTTACGTATGTTGTCCTGAAGACGAGTGCGTGGTCTTCCTAGTTCAGGTTGCACCACAGCAGGCGGTAATGCCACAGCAGGAGGTTGTCACAGGAGCTGGTGCAGCAACCTCTTCTATCGCAGGAGCTTGAACAGCAGCCGCAGGTGCCGCAGGAGATCCGGCTGCAGCCATAGGGGATCCAACACCCCCTGGAGCAGGCGCGTCAATTGGGTGTGGCGCGTCGGATGCCACATACGATCCTGGGACAGCAGCCCCGGCGCGCGACCGCGACCCATGCGCGACGCCAGACGTGGTCGGCGTGTCGCCTCCAGAGCCAGATGGCGCGAGGCGGGCGCGCGCGGGAGTGCGACCGCCGTCTCCCGACGTGGATGCTGCCGGCACAGGATTCCACTGGATCGGCGCCTGATCCAAGAGCACCGTAGGTTGCAGGCGATCAGCTCCGGGATTGGCGCGTGGATCAGCTGCGGCCACCGGATCCGTGGCTCCAGAGGCCACAACTTCTCCAGTTTCTTCATTGTTCCGGCCCTGCACGTCCACGCCGGCTGAGCTCGCCATCGAGCATGCACCAGAGGAATAGTCCTGCACATCGCACACCTCAACGGCACCAGGGTTAGCAGCATTTGCCACATTAGTTTCATCTACTCGAGCACCCCCTACCGAGTTAAGCAACGTAGGATGAAGGAAAAGGAGCTCCGAGCGCAATTGGGCTCCTGCGTTTGGATGAAGGGAAGCGAAAGGATAAACCGTCTCATCGAAAATAACATCATGAGATATATAGACACGACTAGTGGAAATATCCAAACACTTGTAACCCTTGTGTGGCTACTGTACCCGCGCACTGTTTGGAACGAAAAGCCAGTTTATGTGTGTTGTATGGGCGCAAATTTGGCCAGCACGCACAACCAAAAGTGCGCAAAAAAGAATAGTTAGGCTTTTGTCCAAAAAGTTTTTCAAGAGGAGTACAAAAATTCAGAACTCGTGAAGGGAGACGGTTTATCAGAAAAGTAGCTGCAAGATAAGCTTCATCCCAAAACTTGAGGGGCATCGATGCTTGCGATAACAGAGCAAGTCCTACTTCAACTATGTGCGTATGCTTTCGCTCGGCGGCACCGTTTTGCTGGTGTGTATGAGGACAGGAAACTAGATGAGAGATTCCAATGCGAGAGAAAAATGAGCTTAAGCGCTGGTACTCACCACCCCAATCGGTTTGCATAGCAATGATTTTTCGATTTAATAAGCGCTCAACATGCTGTTGGGAAAGATGGAATTTTTGAAAAAACTCAGATTTGTGCTTTAAGAGATAGATCCATGTAAACTTACTATAATCATCAATAAAGCTTACATAGTAATCATTCCTCCCAACAGAACTTGGAGCAGGACCCCACACATCCGAAAAAACTAGCTCTAAAGGAGCTTTAGACACACTAATGGACTTTGGAAACGGTAATTGATGGCTTTTGGCTTGTTGGCAAGCATTACAAACCGCTTCTTTATTGGACTCTCTAGAAAAAGCAAGACCACTTGAACTAAGAACTTTATCGACTATGACAGAAGAAGGGTGCCCCAAACGTCCATGCCACCGGGTCCAAGATGGCTTGACAGCACTCAACACACACTTTGACGATGAATGCTCCAAGGAAGGGAGTGGGTAGAGGCCATCTCTACACCTGCCACGCAGAATTGTTCTCCTCGTGGCCTGGTCCTTGACCAAGAAAAAATAAGGATGATATTCAACAAAGACGTTATTGTCACGAGTAAGACGATGTACTGAAACTAGATTCTTTTGGGTGCGCGGAACATGAAGAACATTTTTAAGAAGGATATTACGATAAGGGGTTGCAAAAGTAGATTGACCAATATGACAAATTTGCATACCTGAGCCGTTTGCGGCATGGATTTGGTCTTGGCCAGAGTACTTCTCGTGGGCGGTAAGCTTCTCCAGCTCCCCCGTGATGTGGTCAGTGGCTCTCGTGTCTGTGTACCACAGCGGGTCCACGCCGTACACCGCCGCCACAGCTGCATTGGCGGCCTTCTCATCACCGTCAAAGTTGCGGTCGAACCGCTTCCAGCAGCGGTGGACTGAATGTCCTGTTTTGCCGTAGAGCTGGCAGGTCGGCTTAGGGCCTGATAAAGAGCCAGACCCGCCACGTCCTCCATAGCCGCGACCGCCTCCATCGCCGCCACAAGGACCATCGCCATCATTGCGGCGCTGGACACGCATCTTGCCGCGGTTGCCACCACCGCGGTTTCCCTTGGCAGTAGCATTCACCGAGGCCTGGTACTGGGCGCGTTGCATATCAAGGCGGGCCTCAGCAGCAAGGAACTGGGCATAGAAGTCGCCCATCGTCAGCGCATCAGATCGCGCGCTCACCGTCTCGACGAACGGATTGTAGTCGGCATCAAGGCCGGTGAGCACGTAGGAGATGAGATCGTCGTCGAGCGCCTTCCCTGCAACCGCCATCTCATCCGCAAACCCCTTCATCTTGTTGAAGTAGGCAGCGGCAGTCATCTCGCCCTTGCGAGTGCTCGCGAGACGCGAGCGAAGCTGGATCGTGCGCACCCTGGACTGGGACGCGAACATGCGCTTCAGCGCCGCCCACACATCGGCGGCGGTCATCTCCGTGGCCCCGGAGAGAACTTGTCCAAGAACCTCCCTTGAGAGAGAGTTCAGTAGGTAGGCCAGAACTTGCTGGTCCTGTGCAACCCAGACGGCGTACGCCGGGTTGTCGGTGACGACGCCCTTGTTGTCCTTGAGCTGGGCGTCGGGTGCAACGGAAGTTCCGTCAAGGAAGCCATACAGCTGCGCAGTGCGCACAGTGGCCAGAACCTGCGCCCTCCAGAGCAGGTAGTTGTCGCGAGTCAGCTTCTTCGCGACGGACTGGTTGAGGATGGATGGATTGGTGGAAGATGAGCTCGCCATGGCTGCAAACTAGACTAGATGTGTTTTGGAGGAGAGGCTCTGTATACCATGTAGAAAATATGATTGAAGCGTGCTTCCATCTATGCACGGCCTGCGTGTTTATATAGAGCTCTCAAGGCTCAACTTGCTACAAGTTTACAACAGATTTGGAGATAAACTCAATCTCTGATTACAACATTCAAACAACCTTCTAGAACTATATCTATAGTACACGGTTTATCTTAACTACTTTCAACAGTCTATAGTACTAGAGTCCTTTTTCTATTTCATATTGTACTCTTGTCCTTCTAGGACTCTCTTATGTACCCTCATATATAGCCCTCTTAGAGCTACATTATAATACAAGTGCTATTCATAACAAAGGAAACTTAATATGTATCTTGTTTAGACAAACCGGGGACCCTTAATTCATGAACCAACATGCAAGAATTATTAGAATGATTTGGATTCCACCATAAACATAGCTAAAGCAAACCCCAAAGAGTTCATGATTACGTTATAAACAGGCATCAACTGAAGTGTCAGTAACCCTCCCCATATTAACATAAGACTTTTCAAAATTACATAGCTCCTTTGGTGCGTAGTGAGAGCTCAACTTGAAATGTTGATCAAATGATATTTTCTCATTATCGGATATTATCTTGTTTATCTGGAATTTCATGGGTCAATGCTCATTGGATAATCTGATTTTTTGAGCTATTATATTGTGGGTTCATGGTCTATTGGGATCAATCACTCTATTGGAATTATTGACTCTCAAAACGATTCTTTGAGAGGCGCGTCCCGCCGTCCATAAATCCGAGGACGGACTGCCGGGACAGCCTACATTGATCGAGCAGGGAGGACCGGAGGAGTGCTTCACAATCTTCACTCAGGCCTGTTGTTACATCCATGGGCCTTTGTGGCCGTACAGAGGGAAAGTGCCGTCGCTCAGTCGCTGGCACGAACAGGCTCCCGACTCAACGAGATAGGCAGTGCTACCGCAAAGACTGACAAGCACAAGGTACTTAATCATCAGGACATCAAATATATTCCAGCGATATAAGACCGACAAGCACAAGGTACTTAATCATCAGCACAGCAAATATATTCCAGCGACAGAGGTAACATGCATGTGACAGGCAGGTTCAGACGGCACGCTCTAACATGGAACGGGATGTTTAGAGGCAACATGTGACATTAGGCGCTGATCACAGTGAACAGGTGCTCTTATTTGAGAATGCCTCGGGACACGATCAGATTGGTCAGTTGCTGACGGCAGGAGACGACCCTCAGCCCTCGCGTCTAATGATCCCTGGAATAACAAAACTGGATGACAAGACCAAGGTTTACTTTTTTTGCAGCGTGCGTGTGAAACAACACAAGCTAATTTCTAGGAAATAAGGTTATGTCCAATGAACATAGCCCAAGCAATGCGGCCACCAGCATTTCCAGTGCTCTTTCTGGGCTTGTGCCCACCTGAATATATAAAACAAAAAAAAAGAAGCAATTGTCAGCCTTATTATCGGATCTAGACTCAGCGCTGAATTATGAAGTAAACTAAAAATATTTCTGATTAAGTGCACAACAAATATATGAAACTTAGCATGGGACTGGGCAACAGTTTCCTATGGAACAAAGTAATGCATACAGTGGATGTTTAAAGTAGAGAAATCTACAAGGTGACGAGTAAACAAAAAAGAGCACAAAAATGTAATATTACCTATCAATACGCAGATACTTGGAGAAGTTCAAACATAGGAATGGCTCGTTGAAGAAAGCATTGCAGGAATAAAGCGGGTTGCAAGAGTCTGTGTCGCTGAGGTAGCTTGCCTTAGAGTCTCCAAAATTGTAGCGAACACAGGTGTCAATCATCTTTGTTGACATGTTAATGCCAATGAGGTATGACTCACCATCATCACAGCATGACTTCCTTAGCATAAAGTAGATGGTTTGGGGGTTTTTTATGTCCACAACAGGGTACTCCGGTTCAACGTATGGAATATTATTGCTCTTGGTGAGGGCAACGAATTTATCATCTTCTAATGTGACATCCTTCATCCAAACAAATGATTTGGCCTTGCGTTTCTTTATCATCGAGATAAGTTTTTCTCTGCTCAGTGTCCAAGTATTGATTGTGGAGTACGGACTGACAGACAGTTGCTATGCAGGCTTGCCAAAAAACCAATAAGTGATGGATGCGAAATCTACAAATTTGATATCACCATTTTGAGCAAGACAAACATTACGGTATGAATCCAAGGCCCCCCTAGTGCCCATCTCTCTATTTTCTCGGTCCTTGTATGGGTCAACAGGCAGCTGAACATATATGAGCACCGGATCCGAGCCCACAACATCAGAACAGACCAAGATACCCCTCAAGTAATCAACCCAGCAGATGGTCTTATCATCTATAGGAACGACGGCATCAGTCTGCCACCAATACAGGTTCTCACCTTCACCATGGTAATAGTGGATTCGGAGGGGCTTAGTAGAGCAGCTTTTGAGCTCGTGACCATCCATAACCATGCAGCAGAGCTCCGCAGTCACCGGACAGTCCGTCGTTGGACCTTCTTCTATCGGGGTCACAACAAGATGTGCCACCATGAACTCTCCATGGTCCCCAGGGCAAAGGATTCCCATGTTCTGGTAGGTATGTCCGCAAGAAGGGACATTCACGAGCATGGGGGAAGAACCCTGGCTCACGACGAACTCTTCATAGAGTTTTGGGGAAGCCTGGTAGACGAAGAACTCCTCACAGCGTTTCTTTTCTGGACCAGCATAGATGATAAAGCTCAGAAGAATCATGTTGTGGTGGGTAGCAACGACCCTCCCGCAGTTAACTATGGGCCCAGAAACGTGGCTTGAACTGCTCGGGGACATCGGGCCGGGAGTCCGGCAGTAGTGGATATGGGAGGTCGCGGGAGGCGGCAGATGGCAGAAGCTGATGCCGACGAAGTCGCCGGCGGCGGCGGAGGGCGCAAAAAGGAAGGTGCCGGCACCAGCTGACTCGCGGATGACGGAGTCGAGCATCCCCCAGCTCGGGCGCTCGGATGTGATTCGGCCAACCCGAGCCGCATCCAGGCAGGAGTCGTAGGATTTACTTGTACCACGGCGACTTGATACCAACTCCCGGCGTTTAGCCGGGCGACGCGGGGCTCGATATCTTCTCCAGCCCCCATCCATGATGGTGCGAAGAAGAGTTTGGTGAGAAGGCGAGGGCGGCGGAAGGGAGAGAGGAACGGGTGCCGAGCGGCGGATCGGAAAATTTAGGGTCCGCCCGGCGGAGAGGATCGATTGGCTGGTGGAAACAATCTCCCGAGCGTCCGCCTCCGCTTCATCTCATAAATAATAGTCTGTGTGTGTGTGGTCGCGCGCGGCCCAGCCGACCTCCCACTGGGCCTGGCCCGTTTATCGGAAAGTAAAACCATATAAATAAATAAATTTGGAAGAAGCCTATTTTCCTCCCTCAACTTTCATCGATTTTCATCCCTTAATTACAAAACCGGGTAAGACGGCTCCCTTAACTTTCAATACCATTTGTTTTTACTATCTTGGGCAGTTTGGACAGCGGTATTGGTTTTTTTTATTTTTTTTCCTTTTATTTCTCTTCTGCTTTAGAACCTATAATTCTGTAGCTCAAAAAATCAAGCCTATTTTTGTGCTGACAAAATTACGTGATGAACAACTTTTGTGATGTACAAAGTTCATATTATTTTGAGATTTTTATCTAAAAATCTCCCAATGCGATTCAGTTTTCAAATTGATTTGAATTTTTAGGGGAACAAAATATCTCGTAAAATAATAATAAATTCCCTAAAATTCTATTTTAGTCTCTAAATTGAAAAATATTTTTGTTCCTACACACATATGTGTGGGTTCTGAAGTTATTAATCAAGGTCATTTTTTACCTAAACTAAAAATGAGCTTGATTAATAACTTCCAAAATATGCATATAAGTGTGTACCAAAAATTACATTTGATCTGCAGAGACCAAAATAGAATTTTAGGGAATTTATCAAGATTTTAGGAGGACCTTTGTCCCCCCCTAAAAATTCAAATGAATTTTGAAATTGAATCGCATTGGGAGATTTTTAGATAAAAATAAATGGTTAAAAGGGGAAAAAATAAAAAAAAAACCAATACCGCTGTCCAAACCGTCCAAGGGAGGAAAACAAACAGTATTGAAGGTTAAGGAAGCCGTCCTACCCGGTTTTATAATTAACGGATGAAATCGAACTCTGATGAAAGTTGAGGGGGCAAAATAGACTTCTTCCAATAAATTCCTAGGGGCAAATCCATAAACACCTGCAAATCTCGTGGGTTATTAGGTTGTCAATGGTTAAGCTAACAAGCATTAAAGAATCATAGGATAAGCATACTTCAATAAATCTAGAATCCGGAAGTAGTGCACGTCATGCATCTCGCTCTCTCCTATATGGAGATATCAAGCTGGTGATGCATCTCTACCAGCATCCGCGAAAAGCTTTGCTACTTCTCCTGCACAGAATATTCAACTTTACTGAAACCACTAGTAGTGAATCTCTTATTAATCATTCAGCACTTACCAACTTGTCTAATATTTTCTGCGTGGTCTTCTGCCTTGAAGTACATAAGGTGGACTCTGTAATGCAATTCCCGACTCAGTGCACATGCAACAGTACTTTTCCCTGACATTAAAAAGGATGGTAGCTGCTTGTTATGGCTTCCTCATTAATTTCCCTATGTTTTGGATACTTTTGCAGGCTACATTTCATAGTACTCATAATCTTTTCGAGAAAAAATAGTACTCATAATCAGCAGAAATATGCTCTTTTACAACATGGAAAGATAGAAAACTATCACATGAGCACACCCAGAGCAACATTCTGTAATAAGAAAATGACTTTGTATAGAAAGTGTAGTATCAACTGGCGCTGGGTGTGCAGAGATAAAAGCTTGGTGGACTGGCTGTCAAGGACTTGCCGCTTTCAACAGGGCCCTGAGACTGCGCTGGCAATGGCGGAAATGGAAGGACCCCAACAAGCCGTAGTCTCAAATGGCACCTCAGTCCACCATGGTTGAAAAAGAATTATTCAAAACCTGCACGCAAATCTCACTTGGCAATGGGCAGAAAGTTTCCTTCTGGCATGGCCGATGGCTCAATGGCACTGCACCAAAGGAGATTGCACTGGGCGTATTCCGTTTGGCTAGGAGGAAAAATGAGAAGGTTGCAATTGCTCTCACTAACAGAAGTTGATATCTTGTGGAGGATATCGGCCGGGCAAACATATACAGCCAAGTCAGCTTATGTTGTGTGTTATGAATAGCACTTGTATTCATCATGGGAGCAATAGGCCCAAATATATACATGTACAGGTGGAGACAAATATGCACAAAACCCCTTATACAATGGAGAAACTACGAGAATACATATACATCTAACACTGTGCAGTTCATAGGTTCCTATCCTACCCGGATTTTGGTTGGGATCGGCTATGGAAATCCAAGGCAGGAAACAAGTGCAAATTCTTTGCTTGGTTAATCCTACAGAACAAGGTTTGGACGGCGGACAGAATTTTCAATCGGGGCGGCCAAACCAATCCTATTTGCCAGCTTTGCCGAACCACACAGGAATCAACCCGCCACATGATCGCAACCTGAACCTATGCATCGAGTGTTTGGACAAAGCTTGCTTCATGGAGAGGTGCCCCTCCTTTGCCGTGGCCAGCAGGTAATTTCCGATGCTTCAAAACCTGGTGGAAGCAGATGACCGGGCCTCCAGGAGCACAGCAATACAAGCAGACGTGCTCAGGCTGTGATCTACATTGTCTGGAATCTCTGGAAGGAGAGATGCCGGCGCCTACATGAAAACAAAGCAATGGCGGTCTCTCAAAGCAGGACATTCAGAACTGGAAATCGGCGTGGATCTTAGATGAGGAATAGCCATGTGGTTTTTCTTGCTTAGGTAGAGGACTATTTCTAGGCACAAAATTCTGTAAATATTGACTCTATTCTACTTTAATGAAAAGGCAGAACACCTGCCATTTACTGCTAAAAAAAGAATTGATAGCATCCACTGCCCTCCTTAGTAAATGGAACTGCTAAATGAAAAAAAAATGCATTTCAAAATAAACTTAATAGAAGCAAGGTGAGAGTGAAAACAAGAGACTAATTACTGTGATGGTGCCAAAACAGAAAACATGCCAGTTTGGGGCATATCATCTGCAACTCTTCATTTGTCAACAGAGCAACACTGACTCCTGGGTAATTCTAATTCATATCACCAAGCTAACTCAAAAAGGCCCATACATCACTGAAGAAGTATCTAGTTTGTACCAATATCAAATTTCAATATTTATTTGGTTCAAATTTAACCAGATATATTACCAAATGATAAGGAAAGAACCTCTTATACAGCACAGCGAAACATCGCTAAACCTTACTATGTATTAGCAGTTAGCACAAAGCTAGCTAAGAAAATATCAGCACATAAACAGCCAGGCACAATTTTTTATACTAATGGCAGTTTTCAACAAGTAAACCAAAACTATTCTCCAAAAAATAATGTAAACCAAAACTAGAATGTGATATGTTAAATCGTGGATCTAGATCAAGACAATAATCCACCAAAACGTACCTGAACCACTGAGTCCTGTGATCCATATGACACGCCTTTTTGTTCCAGCAACTTCTGTCTATCAGATATTGCCGAGCAGATCGAAGCTATAACAAGAAAAATAAAAGAGATTAATAATTAAATGTCAAAATTTAACAGGTTTTCACCGCCTTGAATGTTTCAAGCAGTTTACCAAGCTGATGAGCATGCTGCTCCTGATAGTTGACTCCATTGAGCATGATGTACTCAATAAAGATGGTCTGCTTGCTGTAATGGAACATTTAAGTGTGGTCAGATCTCAAATACTTATTCTTATATGACACAATCTAGACATGACATTACTGTATCACCTCTCAGTTTGATAGACTTGTAGAGCTTTCATTAGCTTTTCTAAAGGAAAGGCACGTGCAGAAGGCATTATCTGACAACATATGTCTTGGACAGGAGCATGCAATGACACAGCTAAATTCACATTTGGAAGATCACCATTGAATTTGTTGATCCCATGAATAATCCCAACCTACATACACAATATAATAGGATGAGGAACACTCAAATTTACTGCAGCTGCAAAAACCATTGATGAAATTCAAATGTTGAACTGACTGTTGGCAAGAACTAAAATATACTTGAGAAATGACACATGTAAAGAGCAAGTTAACCAGAATAGCAAAGTTTTCACCACACAACATGATTGAAAAAACATGCAAATGCAATGCTACAATACAAGTCTAAAAAAAGCTATTAATTGTACGGGAAAAGAAGATCTGGCAGAAGAACCACATAATCACAAAATAATTGGATTTTTAAAGAATATCACGTCCACTGTTAGCATTCAAACTCTACACTGCGAAAATATGATACGTCTACTAAATAATAATACAACATAAGATGAAACAGAAAAGCCCGTACCTAGAGTGCATCTGCCCAACTACACTATTTACCCAGTGCTATGTGCATATATGAACAAATACTTTCTACTGTATTCTCCATTGTTTATCACAAGGGTGTAGTTTCATTCAAAAGTGTCAGCAGCCACTAGACAATAGGTGGCATAATGTACCAGCAGCTTATGGATTACAGAATATCCTACTAGCAAAACAAAATGCTCCAATAACCATCCTAAGTAAGTATCTGCATTGACATGTGAGGAAAAGTAGTATCCAATTATGCTTACAGTAAATACAGCAGTAATCCTCTAAGGTGGAAGCTGAAAAGGAGATTCCATAAACACTGATTGCTTCAACCAAAGCATCATAGCTGTTCATCGGCTCCCCCATTCCCTGTGTATACAAAAGATTGAATAAGAACATAAAACATAAAAAGCACTTCTCTCATCTCTAGCGAACAATACAATTATTTAACACACATCAGATAAAAAAAACATTTTTTCATAATGACATAAGACGACCCAAGGAGCTCAAAGTGATAGCTCACTTATATAGGCAATAGTTTACAATTTTAAAGTTGCACAAGCATTTATCAGTTCGCACAATAAAGTACCATGCAACGATCAGTACGATGACATTCCTAATTTCCTGATGAAAGAAGGCAATCTAATCTAACAGTCTATAAGCACGAGTAAAGCAGTCGATCAGGTTTACTGTAAAAATTTAGGAACAAACTCATAAGGCAGTTCCATACAGTCACGAAGAAAATTCTAACGATGCATTATATACAAAATACATCTTAAACTGGCATAACATGTTTGTGAAATATGTTTCCAATTGCAAATAGGAAATTCTTGCAGTATGTAGCATGCTTTGTCTGGATCTACATTCTTTCTATGTAAATATATATAGGGAAAAAAAGAGATATTAATGCTCAGTATCACCCCAACCAATAGACGAAAGATTACAAAGTTGCATAATTACTTCATTCAAGTAGCACGATTTTTCTTTCAATAGATATTTCAGGCAGCTTACAACAATTGGAATTCAAATTACCATGAAAACAATATTTCGAATCTGAGAATAACGGGATGCATGGACCAACTGCTCCACAATTTCTCCAGAAGACAGACTGCTTTTGAAGCCCATTGTTCCTGTGGCACAGAATCTGCAGCCCATCTTGCACCCTACCTGTTTGGTATTGTAGAAGCAATGTCAACAACATTAACAAGAACATGCCAAGATTACCAAGAATCATAGATTCATACTACACTGTTGAGTATAAGTTACCAATAGGTCTTGTGGCACAAGGTTAAACCATCAGAAACGAGTTTATCCAGTCTTAAAAGCACCTGACATCCAATATAGGGAAAAAAACAAATTTATGTACCTGTGATGACACACAAAGAGTTGACCGCACTCCTCCAAAGCGAGGTTTTCCATCATACTTTCCCAGTGTCGTGTTGTATCGCATGATGACTGCTTCTACGGACTCTCCATTCTAGTTAACAAAATTTAACTCCGATAAGTTGAAATTATTCAGCGTCAAAAATTAAGAAAACATGACGGAAAAGTTTCTAACAAAAAATAAGGGCGAATAGGTAGCTGATAGGGGTCAAATCATTGAATCACTAAATACGAGAACAACCAAAGTCAAGTAAAATGGAGGCCATTAATACTATAGCATGTAACCAAAGTTGCCAACTAGCATGAGGTACAATCTGTAGGGAAACAGTTTGGGTTCAAACTGAACACAAACTAACCAGCACAAGAAAAGCTATCATAACTCATAAGTCATATAGTATATGTGCAAGCATTGAAGCTATGCAGTTCGGATCAACAGTGTTATGCTATGATCAGCTGCCAAATAGATGGTTTAATAGGAAGGGAAAAAAAATACACATGAAATATATAGTCCAGAAAAGATACTTTATATAATCTGTTCAAACAATTAGTCAACCAAAAGCCACTTGGTAGATGATGCTTGCGCCATCCAATGCACTAGAGTCACATAGCACATTAGTTATCGGCCTGGGGCATAACTATAAAGATCCAAGACCAGAGTTGATGTAGTTTTAGGCAGTGCAATAATTCTTCAATACCACCTAAACATGCATCCACTCGCATAACAAGAATTTAGTGATAGATTTGGAATAATTGTCTGTATCATCCAAAGCCCTAGAAGGGCAGGTTACATAGGTCCTATACATGGGCCTCTACAAGGGCCAAATAACCCTGGGCCTCTATACTCTAACACCCCCCCCTCCA
>LAPY01003347.1:43704-54147 GCA_000970635.1 Eragrostis tef | reverse complement strand
ATTGCTTAGAGAATAAGTTACTTAGGGGTCAAGTTAGCCCTCTCTATATAATGAGAGGATTGTAATCAGATTGAATCAAGAAGGAAGTAAGGGTTTAATCCCTCTTTCTCTCTCTCAGCCGCCGCCTCTGCTCTCTCTCCCTGCGCCTGCACCTCCCTCTCCTGCCCTAGCCGCACCACTCTCCTCTCTAGCCGCAAGGGGGCAGCAGCCCCCCATGGACCATAACAAAAACCCTTGCTTGCTCGGTTTGTCAGTGTCCCGCGGCAGCACATGTGCTCTGTTTCTCTTGCCTTTTTTTTTGTTGGTATCTTTGCGATTCTTTTTGGCTGCAACGACGCGAGTGCTGATTGGTGTGGTCAGCGACCCGGTTGAACGTCATTCGGATGGAGATTCCCAAAAAAAAAAAACGTCATTCGGATGGAGCGGTGTGTTCGGATAAACCAGACCACCATCAGTCTATCTGCGAACAGATGCAAGAACACCAGAACAGAGGAAGAACAGAGCAATCCCTCCCTAGTGCTTTTCTGCTCGTCCTCGACGTAACGGACATGCCTCTCTGTTATCAGAAGCACACCATTTAGCTAGGCGGGTTGACATGTTTGATTTGAGTTGTGGCGAAAAAATTTCAACAGTCTTGTGAGACATACGGATAATAATCATAATCATTTTGAATAAGATGCGACATTCATCGTCTCCCCGAAATATGTGTCAACAGATCCTTTCACTCTTCTTGACTACCAGGACAGGGGAAACAGAGCAATCCGTAGTTGCACGTCGAAGGTCACGACCATTTCTCTCTGTTGTCCAGAGCTCGCCGTTCATTTAGCAATGCAGGTGTGCATGTTTGGTTTAAGCCTCGGAGAAAATTTTCAACATTTCGTGGGACTTTTTCGAAAAATAAACTGACTATATTTGATCAAGACGTGACCGTCAAATCGCTCTGAAATATGGGTGAACAGAACAATCAACTCTTCTTCTCACCCCACAATTATGCTGCAGCTGAACATTCACTCCAGTTCGAGAAACCAATTCGAAATGTATAGTTCCATTCCATAACACACCGTGTGACGACGATTAGATTAGGAGAACAAGATCACCAAGCCAGATAGAGTATGATGTCCTTCTCTAAAAAAACAGTATACAACATGCATTTTTCAGGCAGATTGCAATCTTTCTACTTCGGATGACGGTTGCTAATCCGACGGTCAGTAAAACGAAGCCATCAACCAGAACAAGGAAGTAGCCGACGCAGCAATGAATGACCACGCCATGAACGCTAGAACCACTGATAGCTTAAGCTGATCACATGCCAGAGCCGGGTATGCTCTGCAGAACTGAGCATCTCTTTCATAGTAAATGGTGATTCCTGTGGCTGCAGAAACTGCTGCAAATGAGTTGACCCCCATGATCTGCAACAAAATAAACACATTTCAACAACCTAGAACATAATTCTTTTGCTAACTTTAGTTTGGTGATGAAGCAAATAAGTTACAGCAATCTAACTTGTAATCTTCAGCTACCTACAACATGGTTCTTTTGCTAACTTTGGTTTGGTGATGAAGCAAAAAAAAAAAATTGCAGCAATTTAAGTTCTAATCTTCAGTTGAAAAATCTAGTCCTACCGGTTCATACACAACTCTGATGACATTATGTTTTTGTGCTCAGAAACTTAAAACATTTCGAGGTCCATAGGACATTTCTAACATTTTGATCATCTAAAGCTACTGGCAGCTAACAAAAGTGACCCCATAGAACCAATTAATTTCTCAGTTTTCCAGCAGTTTGATTCAGCAGGAAAAGGATGTAAAGCATCTATCTCAAAACAGTATACGGACCATCAGCAAAGAGGCGCGACCCTGGCATGAGCAATAATGCACAGAAGGTGAAATAATTTCCAAAGAAGAGAAACAGTAAAAAAGTTTCTGGCGTCATTGATGCAAACATATATATTACTAGTTTTTTCATGCTTCTCAATGGTTTTCCGTTAGTGAATCAAACAGGTAATTGAGCTGTGAAACCTTGACTAGAACAAGAACTTCAGTGTCAGTCCCTTGCTTTAGAAATTTAAGACACAAGTACATATGTTGTTGCTATACAAGTCAGCAGAAATCTCTTACCCAGTCACCAATAAGTGATCGCCATACATAATAAGGGGTGTGAAGATCCTTGTTGGTCTTTAAAGAGTGAATATCAACACAAGCAAGGAATAAACCCCATAACAACTGCATTTCCATTGAAACACCCAAGTAGCTGGAGCAGGAGGCAGAGAGACAGAGATCAGAAAAGGAAAATACAACGTGGAAATTCAGATGATGCAAGAATGGACAACTGAGCTGAAGCTGAAGCAGATCTGAAAGTTAAAGAACAAAAGCCCATACTAATTAACACATTCTCTTGCTGTCATTCTTCACACAAGTTTTCCTAGGACGGCTTCATGGTTTTAGTTAGCACATTTGAGTTCCCAAAATCCCCTCAATCCACACGCTCAAAAAGATCCTAGTCCTTGGAACACCTTGTAATTAAAAGTACGAGACAAAGATTGAACAACTACAGACAAAGATTGACAAACTTGGCTGTGACGAGATCAGTCAGCATATTGAATACCGGTAGGTTAACATCATTTCGATTAAAACCTAATTCCTCAGACAGCACAATTCATCCAGAAGTCACAAGAAACGGGGCATTAGTTACCGGTAGGCTGTGGCGAAGTAGGAGCCGCGAGCGGCGACCATGGTCACCAGGGCGGCCCCGGCGCATAGCGACTGCGACAGCCTCAGCGCTAAACTGCTCCTCGTCCCGGGGCTCCCCATCACGTCCTTCATCCCCTGCTTCCTGGCCGGAACGCGGTTGAGGCCTGGAGACGGAGCGAGAAGAAAGCCTTACGTGTGAGGTCTGGACACTTGGCCAAACTTCTTCGTGGAAGTGTCAGGCCTTCTGCCAAACGGGGGAGGAGGGGTTGGCGAGGAATAGGAAGGAACTCGCCTTGGTCAGACCATGTGCTCTGCCTCTGCTTTTGTGTGCTCCAATGACTAGCTTGAGGACTTGTGGGATGTTTTTTCTTCTTTGATATGACAAATAATTCTACGCGTAATCGAAATCTTCTCGTGCCTCTTGAGTACTTGCATGAATGAGAAAAGAAAAATAGAAAGGCACTGCCTCAATCTCAGTTATTAGAGTTGTGTCATCGATGCTGTACTTAGCATGCATGTTTGGTTTTGAGGAGTCGTTTCATCCGGCATGGGTCAGTCTCAGTCCGGCATGCAGGACCATTGCTTTCTTGAGGAATGAGTCGGGTCCAGAAATTGGCTTGTGAGGACTTCTAGTACACCGGACAGGTTGGCGATCGTCCTGTGACGCAAACCACCGGCGCCGGACGGAGACGGGTTCTCCGGAGTGGTTGAGGCCTGGAGACAGAGCGAGAGGAAAGTCCCTTACTACGCCTGCAGGCTTGCCAAAAGTGGAAGTGTCCTCCAGCCTTCTGCCAAACGGGACTGAGCCTGGGAGAGAGCATGTGACTCTGCTTTTGTGTGCTCTACTGACTCACTCGACTGCTACAACACGGGAGCTCACTGTTGGGATGCTTTTCCTTGATAAGAAAACTAATTTGATGTGTGTATGCTTATAAATGAAACTGCATGCTGAAATCGTGCCTCTGAGTACTTGCATGAATGAGAAAAAAAAAGAGAGAGAAGGTGAATTCTTGAGGAATGAGTTGAAAAGGCCCTGCGGCACAAATACGATAAATTCATAAAAGGCCCTGCGGCACAAACAAAAAAAGAAATTTCACCTTCAATCTCAGTAATTAGAGCTCATCCATGCTATACTGTAAATATGATGAATTCATAAAAGGCTCTGCGGCACAAATCTTAAAAATACTTGAAAAGGATGAGACAAATCCTTCAGATCTAAGGTAGTTCCGTGTGAATGTGATTGTTGATTGCTAAGGGGTTGTTTGCCTGGAGCCCCGGATAAATTGTTTGGCTCAGGTAGCGCTCCCCCCGTTTGCGGCTGGCAACGCTGCCTGCCAGGGCTTGAACCAAATAGCCCCTTAAGTGTACATTCCTCTCTAGTTTGTAAACATCAGATGAATTCTTTGAAGCACACACCAAGGTCCTAACGTTTGTGTGTGTGTGAGAGAGAGAGAGAGAGAAGCCATTGCATCAATGATTAGAGCTCATGCAACATTTTCAGATTTATGTGAATATATCTATATAAGCAATTCTTAAAAGGCCGTGGAATACACATTGTAAAACACTTGACAAGGAGGAGAGAAGTGCTCTCAGCTGCGTTCGGTGGGTGAGAATGGGATCATAGATCTCTATTTGACCACTGGCCTCCCCAATTTGTAAACATGAGAGGAATTTAAAAAGATTTGAGAAGGATGGGAGAAATCCTCCATAATCGAGTGGCGTGGCATTTCTGACGTCTACAGATCTTGTAATATAAAATAATATAACTTGTAATGAATTCCTCAATTTTCAAGAAAACATATGATTGGAAAAATGCTTCAAAACAAATTAAATGGAGGATGGAAATAACTTCAAATATTATAACAGAAAATTTTGCTACATCCATTGTTGATGGAATTGTATGGTACTACATGGTGAAATGCCATCCCGGAGGGCAGAGATGACTTCATGTGGAGGAGGTGTTCATGCTTCTGTCACTTTAAAGCCACGACCAAAAAATATCAATAGATTTCTATGAAATCTTTCGTTCTGACCTATCATTTCTAGTTGGTATACGTTGTGCCTTGTTTCTTCTCTGAACAATTCAGCATCCTCCCCACACTGCTCTTTGAACGAGGATTAAACTAGGGACAACATGTCCAGTACAAATGTGTGTTACACAGAGTTCAATCTAAGAGCATCTCCCAAAGTACACAAAACAAGATCATAACACCGTTCGAAACATAATTGTCAAGATGAGCCATAATACAGATGTGGTGAGCATAGTACATAATCGGTCAAAAAAGTGAACTTAACAGAAAGAACGAGGAAGCAGCTGATGTAGCTAGGAATGACCATGCCATGCACGTCAATATGACCGAGATCCTGTAGCCACTGCAGGAGAGATACGGGTATGTAGTGCAGAAGTGGACATCTCTCTCCATAAGGATGTCCAGACCACCGGCCGCTGATGCCGCCGAAAATGCGCCAAGCCCAAAAATCTGTGATAAGCACACGTGTCACTTGAATATCTATTGTAGGACTATGGTGTTCATATTTTGATTGTTCCATACAAAAAGTGGCCAAAGATTATAGTGCAGTGGAAGATTCACAAACATAGTTTCATCAGAAAAATATTCACAAATGGAGACACAACAATGTCCCAAGTAAACACTTAATTTGCAACATTCTTCTTATAATGTTGCACTGAACGTATTCAAACAAAAAAAATGAGTTACAGAAGACATTCAATTCGCATCCTTCTGGTGATTCTGATCTTTTCTGCATGAAGTTTATTTCTTTCTATTTATTTCTGCATGAAGTTCTATAATGCAAGTGACTGAACAACTGAAGACAGAGAACGAAATCACATACCCAGTCTCCCAAGACACACTTCCATGCATTATCAATTCTGTGAAGATCCCAGTTGTACTTTAAAGCATAGATATCAATAAAAATTAGGGAAAAACTGTAAAGAATCTCCAAACACATTGCAAACGTCAATTAGCTGAAAGAAAAAAAAATAATAACCAAATTAATAAAGCAGAATAACTTGACCCCATGTCCAAGAACTGTACATTGTCTGATAAACTATACCGTTCTATACTTTTTACTTGATTAACTAATAATTGTATTCTTGTTTGTCATTTATTTCTTGGGAAATGGTATTACTAATAATGCATTACCCTGGGACACGCGCAGCGCCAGCCCACTCCACATCCCCGGGCTCCACACGATGTCCTTCATCTCGATCCCTGTAGGTAGCAGCTTCCTGCACGACGCCGGCCGGAGAGGAGTAGGTTGCCGTGAGCTTGCCGGAGAGGAGGAGGATCACGGTGGTGTGCCTTCAGTGAGCTCGCTGGAGGAGAAGAGAACCCCAAAGTTGCGTGCCTGCTGTGGTAAGTGTACTGTGTACTGGGCAAAGGCGAAGGAGTTGGCAAGGAAGGGAAAGGAGAGCATGTGTGCTTCTGTGCGTGCTCTTTAATTTGACTGGACGCGACGCTGTTTGATTGTTCGCATCGCATCACCCACCCGGCTTGGATGGGATGGATGGATCCAAAAACATGGGGGCAAATTTATCGCTGTGGCACAAAACCGACTCCAAATTTATAGATGGCTATATATTTGATCTACTCTGTTTTCCACCTTTAGTCTTGTCAGTCACGCTTCGCATTTGTGTGCCCTTTTGAATGCAAAGATTTAGCATTTGTGTGCCCTTCTGAATGCAAAGATTTGTGCTAAATCTCCGACTCCAACATTGCTATATGTTAATGGCGTAACGGAGGACCTTAATTTTGGTACAGTCAGCCTGACCGGCCATCGTTGGCACCGCCAATAATAGTGTTATAACAGGACCTTAATTTAGGAATGTAATGCCATGCACCTGCACACAATTAGTTGCATGCATGGCCAAGTGATTAAAATTTCCCAATCTGAATGCAAAGATTTAGCATTTGTCTGCCCTTGATCAAAAGCAACTAGCCAAGATCATGTACTTGCGTCATTATACCTTTTGCCAAATATCACAGTAAGATCAACTGACCACATGGTTCATTCGGGGGAAAGGATGAGTAGATGACCGAGGTAAAATTCAAGGCCTACACTTTCCAAAATGTAATGCCCCCCCCCCGCGGTGCCCCGCCGCATCCGGCGCCTCCGCCCCTCGCCCATGGCTCCCCCGACTCCGACGCCTCTGGATCTGCAGCCTCCCCCACTTCCCGCGGCTGATCCCCTCCTCCCCAGCCCAAGGACGCGCGGCTTCGCCTGGTCCCGGCTCCGCTGAGCCCGGCCTCTCCATCCCGTCCGTCGGAGAGCGTCGGAGGGAGGAGGCGGCCCTCTCCTCGTCATCCTCGCCCTCCTCTCCCCCGTCCGATGGGCCGGCCACCCCAAACTCCTGTGGCGAGTTCAAGGCCTTGGCGGCTAGCCTGGGGCTGGGCGACGGCGATGGCGCTGAGGTCGACTCCCTCCAGTGCTCCGGGTCGCCACGCGCTGGGTCGCTGCGCGCTTGGTTGCCGCCTCGTGCAGGGTCGCAACGCACTGAGCCAACCAAGGTCGCTCCTTTGCCTCCTGCGCGGGCAAAAGGGAAAAGCTTGCTCCTTGAGCTTCAGCCGGAGCCGTCGCCGACGCCACCCCCCTCGCCGCAGCCGCCGCGGACAGCTGGGGGCTTCATGGCGGACGCCCGGCGGCCTGCTGCTCCTCATACCTGCGGTCGTGACCTCCAGTCTGGAGCTTGGGCAGGCGTCGTCGCAGGCACAGGCCGGGCGCCACCGGCGGCCATGGGGGGCGAATGTCACCGCCGCGGCCTCCGCCACCGTCTTCCCCGCCACGGTCGCCTGAGCATCGGCCCGTTCCTCGTGATATAGTTGGCCGGTGCTTCAACTGCATGGGTTCTGACCATGTCAAGGCTGACTGTACCATGGAGGCTTGTTGCATCCATTGCCACCAACCTGGGCACAAAGCCAGCACTTGCTCCTTCCCCCGGTACACCAGCAAGCGCCCTCGCTCCCCGACGGCGGACATGGGCCACCCACGTGCCCGCCCCCACCCACGTCCTTGCCCGGGCGTGCTGCCACGTGTGCAGCCCGCGGGGCGCGAGCCGCCTCGCCGTGATGGGCGAAACACCTCTGGTCGTGGTCGTTCGGAGCTGGAGCAGGTGCCCCCGCATCAGGATTGTGGCCGCGCTGAGCGGCGATCCTATGCGGATGTCTTGTGCGCGGAGGACCTTGGGTCGCTTCGCGGTGGCAGGGCGTCCTCGTCCTCAGCAGGGTCGCGGCCGTTGACGCCGAATGGCTCAGCGGCCGGACATGGTGGGTCACCACAGCCCCCCCCCTACCCTCCCTCCAGCCTCTTCCACACGGGTCCCCCCCCCCCCGCCGCAAGTCACCTAGGCGGGGCCGGGGATTGTGGAGCTCGAGCCTCAGGTCGCGGCCACCCTCTCCCAACAGGTCGTGGGAGCTTCCGGCTGACTTTGTCTTCATTCCCCGCTCGAATGAGGTGATTGCGAATGAGCAGGTCCTCTCGCATGCTCTGTCGCAGTGATTGGAGGCACAAGGCCGGTCGTCTCCATCGATGATGTGAGGGCTTATGTCTCGCTCTTCTACCGCGTTTCTGGGCATATATTCTCAGTGCATCTGCATCAGCCTGAGGATTTCTTAGTCCTGTTCCAGGACACGCATGATATGTTGCGTGTGTTGCAGGATCCTAGGCCTGCCGCTGCTCTGTTCAGGCTGGACTTCAAGTTATGGAGCCAGCTAGCGCACGCGAGCTCTCTGCCGACTGATTACAAAGTCCGGCTGGATATCACGGGCATCCCTGCCCACCTCCGGATGGCTAGCAGTAACACCCCAGTCCAGAATACGGCTCCAGGCCCGTACGCCTATAGTGCAGGCCCCACCTTACAGTAGCAACTCTTACGCTTTCGTCTTCGCTTCACGTAAAAAAGTTAACCCAGTTACTACTGCACCCTGGACTGGATATTTAACTTGGTCATGCTCTACCTTACTAAGCAATGTGGGACTATTCTGCTGGCTATAACCAGCCAGAACACCATCTTTCATGGGCCACATTCTACTATGGGCTAGGCCGGGCTATCACAACCTCCCTCTCTTAGAACTCGACGTACTCGTCGAGCAGCAGACCAAGTTACCCCGAGGGGACACATGTCTCGGATCGCCTCTCTTGGCCACGTATGTACATCCAATATTGGCCTACGCCCCGCACGTCCAGTTAGCAGCGTACATATCATGCCGTGTCCCAGTCACATCGGACACACGCGCGTTGCGTACACACCTGCGTCCCTGCGCCCGTACGATGACCATACCCTTCTCAACTGACACGTACGCGCCCGTGAAACCTCGAGAGTCGGCTCTGAATACCATTTGTAACACCCCAGCCTAGAGTACGGCTCCAGGCACGTACGCCTATAGTGCGGGCCCTACCTTATAGTAGCAACTCTTACGGTTTCGTCCTCGCTTCATGTAAAAGGGTTAACCCAGTTACTACTGCAAACCTTACAGTAGCAACTCTTACGCTTTCGTCTTCGCTTCACGTAAAAAAGTTAACCCAGTTACTACTGCACCCTGGACTGGATATTTAACTTGGTCATGCTCTACCTTGCTAAGCAATGTGGGACTATGCTGCTGGTTACAACCAGCCAGAACAGCATCTTCCATGGGCCACATTCTACTATGGGCTGGGCCGGGCTATCACACTAGCACAACACAGTTGGTGGTGGGGTCTTCCTGCAGCATCATGGAGATTGCACCGGAGACGAAGTCCAAGGCCGACCTCAGGACGTTCAAGGTGTATGCATCCTGCCTTGACCCCAAGCTCATCATGAAGGCGCAGACCACTGGCGTCCCGGAGCCAGGGGAGCCACATCGCACACTCACCTACCGTGCGCGGGTGGCTATCCTTGACGTGGCGCCGCTGGGGCCTGGGACGTCCACCCCTCCGCCTCCACCAACTCCCCCTCCGCCTAGCCGTGGGTTCCCACCCCACCCTCCGAGGCCTGAGGTCCCGCCCCCTCCTTCCCCGCCCCCACCGCCTCCCCCTGGGGCTCCACCCCCGGGGACTACCTGGTTCGAGCTCGGTGGTGGCCCGGGGCCCGCGCAACTTGCAGTGGGGGGCAGAGCCGTGGGTGCTAGAGGTGAGGCCGGTGCGTTTGTCGAGGCGTGGGTTGACCGGGAGCCGGGCTCCCCCGTCATTGGCGCACCGGTCAGGCCACGGTGCAGGTCGTCTCCACCTTCGTACCCACCTTAGGGCTTGCAGGAAATTCATCCCCCGGCAAGTATTTCGGTCGCTCCTTCTACTCTCTCTCTGACAGCCGAGCCCTTCATCCCTGCTGTTCACCAGCGGATGGTGGACTTAAAGGGGGCTCGACCTAGGTCAGCAGGTGACCCGACCGGCGCGGTATCTCACGCCCAGCAGACGGTCGCGGTCGGTCGTGTCTTACTCCGCTTGCGAGCGGACATGGCGGAGTCTAGCGGTGTCTCCTCGCAGAAGTTCCCGCCTGGTTTCGGCCCGTCCCCTACGGTGGCGCTGGCGGACGACGCTCCTCGTGAGTGATCCCGACCCTCTTGTGGAGGGCGTGGTGGGAGTCCGGGGCACTCCGACTGCGAACGGTCCTGAAACCTTGCGGCTTCCTGCGGGCGGCGTGGTGCCGGTGTAGCTCATCTTCGACAGCCTACGAGGTGCACTGGCATCGGCCATGGCTACGACTGGGACATGCTACTCCTTGGCCATTGAGGCGGTGTCCTTCGGGGAGGCTCCGGGG
>LAPY01003347.1:4244-38285 GCA_000970635.1 Eragrostis tef | reverse complement strand
CGGCGGCCGCCGTTGTTCGTCCGCCTTACTTTTCCTTGCTTCTTTGGTGGGTGCCGGCTGCTCTGCCCTCGCCATGGCGGTTCCAGGTTCGCCCCTCATCCAAATGCATCTCGTTTCTGGTCTGCTGGATGGCGGCGGCACGTCCTGTTCTAATCGTCGTTCCTTTCGAGGCCTTCTTCTCCGTGGTTTCCTGCCTCGCCTCCGTTGTTGAGGACCTGTGCTTCCGTAACCTGCTCAGGTGCGCTTCTTTCCCACACCCGTGCCGTCTTCTTCGACGGGATGGTTCTCCTTTCGTCGGAGGATGTTTTGGTTCTCCTTTTCCTGCATCTGCTCTCTGTGTGCCTCTCTTATTCTTCCCTCTCTGCAGGTTCTTTCACTCGCGCCGTCCCTGTGTTCATGAATTTGCTCATCATCGGTCTGGGAATCTGTTTCTGCGCCGGACGGCTCCTCTGAAGGTTTGTTCCTCCCCATCGTTTTCTCGTGGTGTCTTCTTGATTTCTCGAGGCAGCTCACCTATTTGTTGGGTCATAGATAGATTGTCTGTTCTCTGACATGCATTGCCTGATCTGTGCTCTCCAGTCGCCCTTACTGTTTGTGCTCTTGATCCTGTTATTTGTTTCCAAGCCCGCCGTGGTGTTCCAGTTCGCCTGTTCTGTTCTTGCTTCCGTTCTTCCTCATACTGTCTTTGCTTCTGGTTTCGTCTTTTCCCTGTGGCATTGGCTCCTCTTTTTTGTTGCCTTTCCTGCAGCGTTGGTTGCCTATTTTGGAATTGGGAAAATGCATGCCGTGTGTTTCAAAAGCAAGGGACCTGTTCAATGGCAGGCTAGATTGGTTTGTGAACACTGTGTTTCCCTGAATATAGGCCTTAATAGTTCTCGGAATGGAATAAGTCTAAATCACCCCCTAACCTATTGCACCTAGGCTACTTCACCCCCCAACCTTTCAAACCAGACATTTAACCCCCTCAACTATCCAAAACCGTCGGTGATGTGGATTGCTGAGCTACAATTTGTTGAGACTGACCAGCGGGCCCCACGTGAAATACCGACCATCTTCTTCTCTGACCCAGAGACCAGCGTTCAATCGCCGAGTCGCCGGTGCCGCCTCTTTGATCCTTGGCCCAACATGCTTGTCCGCCCACCACGGCTGCGCTGCGCCCGCCATCGGCAGCACGGGCGCCGGCGAAGACAACGAAGACGATGCAGCCGCTACCACGTCGTCCTGCAGAGGCAATCCGTCAAGCGCGGCATCATTGAAGTGCTCGGGTAGCTTCTCGAGGAGGAGGCTCGGCTGCGGCGCGTGACACGGAGAGCAGCACGCGCGCGAAGCCGGACGCTGCGTCCAGTGAGGTCCGCACGTTGCCGCGCTGTCCACTGCAATTCCTGGCCGGATTAGCGGGTTCCACTAATCAAATTGCTCCTGCTATTTCTTGCGGTCGTGTACGCCTCTTCTCAGAGCCCATCCTGTTGTTCCTCGGCCAGTTGCCGGAGATCGCAGGCGCCGCCGCAGGCCCGCGCCCAGGTCATCGAGGGACGGCGTTGTTGTGGGCGTTTGCAGTGCAGCCGTATTGCCGGAGTCCACAGCGAGCGAGGCGCTTGAGGCGGGCCGCGAAGGCGTGCGAGGAGGGAAGGGCCGAGGGCTGGTGCGGTGGCACGACTGCACGAGGAGCGCGTCGCTGCCATGTGCCTTGGCGTGGGGAGTGACAGAACAATTCGACGCGATAGGACAAGGGTGGAAAGAAAAAAAAAAGGAGAGAGATGCAACTGACAGACATATGGGGGGCCATAGTGGTAAAACAGCCCTGCAAAACCATCTAGGGGGTAAATTAGACGGTTTTGGATAGTTGGAGGGGTTAAGTGTCCGGTTTGAAAGGTTGGGGGGTGAAGTAGCCTAAATGCAATAGGTTGGGGGGTGATTTAGACTTATTCCTTCTCGAAATTAATCCCTGAATATCGAACTGAAAGTGATGTTGAAATGATTTGCCTTCTAAACTTTAGTACATTGGTCTCTGAACGCTGTGCTTCTCTGAATATAGGCCTTAATAGTTCTCGGAATTAGTTCCTGAATATTGAAGTGAAAGTGATATTGAATTGATTTGCCTTCTGATTTTTAGTCTGATCACAAGCTGATATTTATGTGCCTTGGAATGTTGACTGTCATTCTTCATGGCAGACAATGTTGTTGTTTGCGTAACTGAATCTATGTTTCTGTTAAATGTTGGCCTGCAAGTGGTGCTGATCTGTTTTTGCTTCCAACGTTTAGCCTGATCAGGTAACAATAATGATGTGTGCTCCGATTTTTTAGGCCCAGCAAAGTGGTAGCTTACATAGCCTGAACGCCTCTTATCTGTTTAATTTTTCATAAAACGGTAGGATGAGTTATTTGTCATGTGTTTCGCCTCCTATTACGTCTCTGGTGGATGCAGCTGCTATTCCCTTCCCACGTTTAGCCTGATCGCAGGTTGATATTGATGTGCCTTCCAATGTAACCTATCATTTTTCATGCCAGGCAAAGTGGTAGCTTACATATCCTGAATGACTGTTTTTTTTTTCATTTTCATAAAACGGTGGAATGCGCGGAGTGCGACCAGAGCAACATCACATATAGGTGACGCGGCCGTCGGTACTTCGGTGCTGAAGAAGACCGAAAGCCATCGACAGCCCAGCCACAAGTGCTGTCTCCCTGAAGATTCATGTGATGTCTACCTGAAGATTCATGTGCTATCTCCCTCCAGTTTATTAGCCCGTGTACAGAATTGGGCGGTAGTATTGTTGAACTCTATTTACAGTCGTTCAGGCCTGTAACAGACATGGATGAACTCATATCCTGTTAACTTTATACATCTTCGGCTCTCCAAAAGGGCTTCCTTTGTGCCTGCACACCATCACGGGCAATGCACCAGCTGTGCACCCACCTCATCAGTTCCTCTTCCATTCCACGTTTTTAACTCGATGCCCTCATAACATCCAAATGAAATTCGTTGGCCACGTTGACAGACTGCACTACAGCAACAAACGGCAACCAATCTAAAGCCTGCCACTGATCACAAGACACAAGGATGAACATCCTTCCTTTTACGGGCGCAGCAGAGCGCGCCAACACTGCCTAGTTGTTCCAAGCTTGAACATATGAACAAAGTCTGGCCTGCTGATGCCATATATACTACCGCTGTTCTTAAATATATTACGTTTAGGACATGGATACTTTGATCATGCAGAAGTGATTGAGCAAGATACATACCTCCATTTGATGCATCCATCTAAAACCGAGAAAGACCATAGTGGCAGACTTACGTTTGCTCGAGCCTAAAGTTTTTAAAATGAGATCTTTTACGGTATTTGCGAGGTAGCTGGAGGTACTAAGAGGTACCGCAATGTGAACCGTTGATCAAGTAAGGGGCAAGGTACGGAATAAAAATTAACATAATCGGTGGCAAGTGGGTAATTATGCAGCAATTAAGAGCCTTTTGTTTAGTTAGGTAAATGATCACATGGTTTACCTTCTTTGTCTCCTTGGTTACGCTCAGATTCTTTTCACCGAACAATTCCTTCTATGGTTCATGCATTTGTGTTCGATTTTGTACTCACGATCAAAGATGCATGAAGAGTAGAGTAGCCATAGCACGAGATGATGTTTCCATCTAGGGAAGGCCTGCGATCGGAACAAGCTGTAGGTATGGTAGCCATGGCGGCTTACGACGGACTCGCCCGATCATGATTATTTACTGGATTGTTGTATGGTTACAGAGTTTAATCCTCTATTGGACCATTCAAAATGAACAATCACATGAACTTTGCATTATACTTCGGTAAAGACTTGCTTCCGAGCGCACGTGCTCGTGCGTGCCGGAACGCACGCGGCCGCAGCCGTCCGATACGCATCCGTCGTCCCAGGAAAAGTCAGCACGCATATGAGAATTTACACAGTAGTAAAGCGACCGCGGCCTCATATCATGTGGGTCCCACGCCATTTCGTCGGTGCTTCCTCTCTCTAGTTTCCTCTCTCTCTCTCTCGTCGGCGGCGACGGCGTGAGGACCACGACCATCTACCTCCAGCGTGCGAGGCTCCCTACTCCTCCCTCTGGCCTCTCTCTCTCGTCGGCGGCGACGGCGTGAGGCCGCGACCATCTACCTCCGGCGTGCGAGGCTCCCTACTCCTCGCTTTGGCGTGTGGCGCGGCGGCGCGAGCTCCCCCTCCTTCTCCCTCTGGCTTGTGGCGCGGCGGCGCGAGCCCGCCCGATCCTCCTTCCGGCGAACGGGGCGCCGCGCGAGCCTGACGACTCCTCCCTCCGGCTAACAGGACGGCGGCACAAGCCCTCGGCCTTCTCCCTTCAGCGTGAGGGACGGCAGCGAGAGGAGGTTGGCTTGTTCCTTTTTTTTGTTAGGGTACACTTGTTCCTTACTACTTTGTTAGGGTTCTGATGCTGTTTGCAGCCAATTTCTGAATCGATTTGGTTTCGAATCTAATGAAATGTTTAGTGGTGTAGAGGAACCGGGAATTTAGAAATGGATTTCGCATACCGAGGTGAGTTTGGTTTGAATTCCTGTTCAGTTTAATCGGTTTCCCCTTTTCCTATTACTTCATTTCGAGTCATCCATGGAGGTTCCCTTCCTGCGACTCTGAATAGGTAGGCACGCGAATGCAGGCAGGCAGCGGTGCATAGGCGGAGCAAGAGGCGTCAAGGAATGGTCTGTTTCTAAGCCCAACTTGCTTCGAATCGATCTGATTTGAGTCAACCTGTTGTCGAATTTCTGCTCGCTGGCTTGAATAATTTGTGTAGGGTGCACCTTGCATCATAAAAGCAGTGGCGAGTACTTCTGTATGCCTGTGTAGGACTGTTTATGAGTAAATTAGCTTAATTCAGTTGCGATTGACCATCACTAAAAGTGCTGGTCAGCTGCACTTGGTACTTGTTTCGAGTATTGGAAACTGATAAACAATAATTTGCTTATTATTATCCACAACATCCGTTTAAGCAAAGATTTTTCTTGACTTGCATGGGTTGCCTTTCACTGAAATCATACAGTTATTACTAGCAGTGTCATTTTCCAGCTAGAGATATATGGTGATTAAATGAGAACTTCTGTGGAATCGCTGCTAGTTCTAGTAGAAATTCAGAATAAAGCTAATTTATAATTTCTGGGAAGCAGATTATGAGTACTCATAAGCAAATATGTGCTATTTTTGAGGCAAATAAAGTGATACAGTCAGGCTTATGAACTACAACGTGCAGAAAAATTTAAATGAATCAGTACATTATCAAGTTTGAATCTCATTTTCTATGTTATTGTTTCAGGTGCCCTAATGTAAAGTATAAGGAAACATGGTGCATATATTTTTTTACAAAGTAGAATGCGATCAGATACCAATCAAGGTAAATATTTGTGTGTCTGTATGTTGAAGGTTATGCAAATATGTTCATTGAATAAGGCTTCATGCATGTACCAGACATCCATATCACATTCAACTTTTCACTTTAACTGATATGCCCTTTACATATACCAGTCTTTCTTTTTATAGATACAAGATTTGCTTTTATCATATAGCTTATATGCTTGTTTCTTTCTATGGTGTGTGTCACTGTTGACTAAAATGTGGCCTGGTTTGGTTTCTTTGAGCACTAAATGATTTTTGGTATATAGTAAAATTACTGTAGGAATTATTAATATATGTTTCTTATGGACCTCCAAGGTGTTTTTCCTGTAGCAATAATCTGATCTCCGAAACACTAAGGCCTTGCTCCATAGCAGGAGCATGTTGGGTGCAAAAACTAGGGTTATTGGTAAGTGAGTCTTCATTGTCGCCAAGTATGAGGTCAATGTCTATGTCTGGTGGTAGCTTATTTAGATCCATCACTTTTTGTGTTCCTTCAAGAGATCAAGAAAGAAAAAAAAATAAAGTTATGCAATTGCCTTCCACCATTTATGCTCAATAATTAATCTGGAAAAAGCAAATATGTATTGACTGATAAGTGATGTATCTGAGATGATAAATACAAATATCAGGTAATTCTGTATATCTTTCATTGTTAATGAGCATGGAGACTGAATCCTGTAAGTTGTTTTTTTTTTGCAGGTTGATGTGGTACAGATAAAATGGTTTTCAATATGGACGATTTTGAAGAATTTTTTTGCAGCTTCAAGAAGATCTATAGTAGGCTAGATGCATATGCTAGTGTTCTACAGTAAGGCTTTAGTTCAAATTTCAGGTGAAAAATGAATCTATGATGTGATGAACTTGGTGACAAGTAAATCTCGTCAAAGGTATAACTAAAATATTAACATCTAATCGTGAACTAGTTGAAAACTTACTGTTATGATAGTTTGAAGATCGAGCTTGCTTCCAAGGGCCCATTGAATTTTTTTATATGTTTTACGTATTTTATTGGTTTAGTTAGGCTTTTTAACTATTCGGTAGAAGCAGAGTATTGGAAACTGATAAACAATAATTTGCTTATTATTATCCACAACATCCGTTTAAGCAAAGATTTTTCTTGACTTGCATGGGTTGCCTTTCACTGAAATCATACAGTTATTACTAGCAGTGTCATTTTCCAGCTAGAGATATATGGTGATTAAATGAGAACTTCTGTGGAATCGCTGCTAGTTCTAGTAGAAATTCAGAATAAAGCTAATTTATAATTTCTGGGAAGCAGATTATGAGTACTCATAAGCAAATATGTGCTATTTTTGAGGCAAATAAAGTGATACAGTCAGGCTTATGAACTACAACGTGCAGAAAAATTTAAATGAATCAGTACATTATCAAGTTTGAATCTCATTTTCTATGTTATTGTTTCAGGTGCCCTAATGTAAAGTATAAGGAAACATGGTGCATATATTTTTTTACAAAGTAGAATGCGATCAGATACCAATCAAGGTAAATATTTGTGTGTCTGTATGTTGAAGGTTATGCAAATATGTTCATTGAATAAGGCTTCATGCATGTACCAGACATCCATATCACATTCAACTTTTCACTTTAACTGATATGCCCTTTACATATACCAGTCTTTCTTTTTATAGATACAAGATTTGCTTTTATCATATAGCTTATATGCTTGTTTCTTTCTATGGTGTGTGTCACTGTTGACTAAAATGTGGCCTGGTTTGGTTTCTTTGAGCACTAAATGATTTTTGGTATATAGTAAAATTACTGTAGGAATTATTAATATATGTTTCTTATGGACCTCCAAGGTGTTTTTCCTGTAGCAATAATCTGATCTCCGAAACACTAAGGCCTTGCTCCATAGCAGGAGCATGTTGGGTGCAAAAACTAGGGTTATTGGTAAGTGAGTCTTCATTGTCGCCAAGTATGAGGTCAATGTCTATGTCTGGTGGTAGCTTATTTAGATCCATCACTTTTTGTGTTCCTTCAAGAGACCAGGAAAGAAAAAAAAATAAAGTTATGCGATTGCCTTCCACCATTTATGCTCAATAATTAATCTGAAAAAAGAAAATATGTATTGACTGATAAGTGATGTATCTGAGATGATAAATACAAATATCAGGTAATTCTGTATATCTTTCATTGTTAATGAGCATGGAGACTGAATCCTGTAAGTTGTTTTTTTTTTGCAGGTTGATGTGGTACAGATAAAATGGTTTTCAATATGGACGATTTTGAAGAATTTTTTTGCAGCTTCAAGAAGATCTATAGTAGGCTAGATGCATATGCTAGTGTTCTACAGTAAGGCTTTAGTTCAAATTTCAGGTGAAAAATGAATCTATGATGTGATGAACTTGGTGACAAGTAAATCTCGTCAAAGGTACAATAGATAAAATTTCTGGTAAAAATACAGCAAATACAGAGGAACTTAGTAGTTTTGGCATAGTGGTAGGCAAAGTTTCTGGTGAAAATGTGAATATGTGATGTGAATATGTTTTTATGAGTTTTAATTTCTGCTCAAGAAAACAGAATAGAAGCTTTTTGCAATGAGAATCTACTGGTTGGTTGGATTGCTTATGCTTCATTTTTTTTCTTGCCGAGGATCTACTTCATGTAAGCAGCAATGGCAATTTTTCAGATCGCCAGATGCTTTTGCTTTGCCTAATCGCCTGCCAAAAGCTCTGATTTGCTTTTTCCTTCGGCGCCAAGTAGTGGGCCTGGGTACTCAACACGCGCACTCCGCGACAGCTCTGGCCGGTTTCTAGTTTTGGCAGCGAAGGTTTCCAGTTTTGGCAACGTCAGCGGGTTTGTTAAGCAAACTTTCCAAATAAAGGTGTGCGGGCGGAAAGACCTCAGCATGCATGTGCGGGCGTTAGCCTCGTCCTTATACTTCATCAATAACAGATGAGCTCTAAATTGTATTACTTTCTCTTAATCTTCTCATCCCACCTTCGAGATTTTGAAGCATGGATTAGAACGAGAAAGATTTCTTTGATGAACTTTCAAAACTTGGTAAATATCATGCAACCATGTAAGTTAAGAAATAATTATATCATGTCGTATTGGGATCATGTACTCTGAATAATACTTTTGTCCCACCATATTTTGGGATTGGTTTCGAAATAAACATAAATATATTTTTTGATTGCCGACGTTTTAATACACATTAAATGACACTTTAAAAAGGTAAGTGACCCACGTTTAAATATTCTATTCCCTAAAATATTGCCTTTACGGTGCAACAACCAAGATTACAACCTGGCAGACTTGGAAAACGTAAATAAGTTGCCTAACAAATCCTAGAATATCCCAGCTTTTGCACGTCATTCCGTCTTCTTTCTTTCGATCCTCATGGCTCCCATGGCCATGGCTCTGACGATTAAATAAATTTTTTAAAAACCAAGTAAACAAGATTTAACTAAGTAAATATGATTGTAATGCATCGTTGTGGCACCGCCATGGCCCCAAGCGGCATTGCTATCGGCACTGCTCGCAATGGCCCCTCACGGAATCCCGCTTGCACAGCCTCTCTCCATGGCCTCTCACGGCATCACCTAGCCATGGCCTCTAGCACTGCTAGCACCACCTCGCCATGGGACCTTGTGGTCGTGTTCTTATTGCCTCGTTCAATAAAGTATTGAAACCAAGTAAACAATAATTAAATGTGTAAACAGGAAGGGCACGACATGTATTTTATGAATATTTTTGTCTAACTATTCCATATTAACTAACATATCAAATTACTTTTCTATCCTCACTACTTAAGAACCTCAATCAATACTTTTGTACCTTTTGGTTGGTACCTTTCATTGTGAAGCGTTAGATTTAAGGCAATAAACGGCCCACGTTAATTGCAAACACCGTAAGACATCTCTTTCAAAATAGGTTATGTCACTGATGCATCACGAAAACTCATGGAAATAAGGTCGGGCCCTTGGAGTGAGAAGCATTGGGATGAGCAGTTGCGGAGAATTACAATCTATGTTTACATGCACTTAGGGACTAGGCAGGAAGCAGTCACATATCAGTTTCATGACTGTCTTTCTGCGGACCCGCACTGCCCCAGAGCAAGGATTATAGCATACGCCTGCTGCCGGCGAAAAGGCCGCTCGTGCGCCTGCTCTTGCGCCCGCTGCCGGCTGCATGCGGGCTACAACACTGCGTGGGACCCAGCCGTCAGGGGGATTAGCCGGCGATTCACGAAAGGCTGTGGACATCAGCCGGCTCTGGATTCTTATTATACCTGCTCTCAGGCCGGTTCTGTTCGTAGACCATGGTGCTAAAGGATGCGGTGGCAGCACGCACGCACGCACTGCGACGCCCGCAACGCCTGTTCGTTACTAGTCCCCAAAGTCTGCAGGCGAGTTCTGCGTCCCCAAGTCTGCAGGCGAGTTCTGCCACTCTTTCTGATTGCGAGAACAAATGGCCCTAGCAAATTGCTGGATGGAGAGATGAGTAGCGAACACTGGCTTGATGGAAGCGCATCAATAGCAAGTTGCGGCATCAATAACTATGGCCGTAGCAAGTTGCGGCAATAGTACGTTTGTCTGCTTCTACCTCAGAGTGACTAATGGATGTACTGAGGAAAAGAAATGTAAAAGGACCCATGAACCGTCCACGTAAATGTAGCTCTTGGGCTCACTAAACTGTTCCTGTTGCACTGTACGTTACCTGCGTCAGTGTATGAATATGAAAATTTGCCATGACTCGTAAGATCACATGATCACCATATGACCTTTAATTTGCAAAGAACTGTGAGGTGCTGTGCACAGAACCTAGAGTAATGTGAAGAAACAAATGCTCGTGCACATTTAGTAGAGCTACTTTACAGAAATCATGCTTTAGATAAAAGAATTTAAAAAATTAGACACTGTAGTTCCAATCACGAACTATACTTATAAACTTGTAACAAATGAAACTTATTATAATTGGTGAATGGATAGTATGGAAATTGCAAAGGTTACATCAACTTTTCTCTGGAGGGATGAGCCCTTTCATTACAATACATGATCAACACAAGAAAGTATGATATATAGGCACTAATCTCTATTTCTGTTTTTACCAAAAAAAAACTCTATTTCGGTTGTGGAGTCCATTTATTTGCGTTTCTATAAAGCCACATTTCCCCTCAACACCCCGCAGCGTGCTCATCCAGGCATTCTGTTAAAAATCTTGAAACAATGATTTGACATTGTGTCAATCTCGCAAATGATCCAAATTGGCTAACACATAGTGCAGTGTTGTCCCATTTAAGTTGATGATCATTAATTAGCCATGGTCATTTAAGCCAGCTCAGTGCAAGGATGCATGTGAGATTTTGCCATATACGTTTCACATGCTCAGCGGTCCTCCTCCAAGTGTGCAGAAATTTGCAGCATTGATTTTGTATACAAGCAAGTTTCCATAATTACAAAGGGGATCCCATTACAAAGACCTATCCGCCAGGGCAATGCCATAAAGGTTGGTACTCCGCTCTATATATCATTGTTTAACCCATTACTACCTCTCTGTTCCTTTTGCTAGCTCTCTCGGGCAGCCAAACTCCTCTTTGGATCCATTTGGGAATAATAACAAGAAAGACCACGTTACAGTTCCCATTGCAAAAAGCTTTCAAACAATGTTTTTAAACTCATAGAAACAAGGTCAGGCCGTCGGGATGGGAAGCATTGTGAAGATCAGTTGTGGGGAGTTACATAACAACGATCTTTGTGAAGAGGTAACTCTGAGGGGTACCAGTCCTGCCAGTACATGATGTACATCAAAGAGGAGATAAGTCAGCAACACGTACCCACACTACAACAAAACCTCAAATAGGAGACACCCTATTTCAGACGGGGAATTAGATCCCGTCTGTAATACGCTTGCGGGGTGCACTACTAAAGTTCTGTGGGCTCCTAACCACCACACTGTTAAATTAGGGAGGAGATAAGTCTGCAGAACTACTGTTGTTTGTTGGAATTTTTGGTGCCTTACTAAAACACCAGCACACCTCATCTTTTATTTCAAACACATATGTTGATAGGTCCTTCATATCCACAATACTTACATCAACAACTACGAAGTAGGGAAAGCATGTCGTGATGCTCCTTCGACTGGTCCTCATGTACACGATAACTGGTGATGATTGCAAGGATATACTTGGTCAACGCATGATGTTAAGTGCCCTCTGTATCAATTTGCCCCGCGTTTGATGAAAATATAGAGTTCTTTTGCAATGTGACTGAAGAACTTTTACTTCAGCAAATACGACCTTAATTTTGACACATCAGATGTTTTTTTCAACAGTCTTGTAAAACTTATAAATAATAACATGATTATTTTGAGTAACACCAGACATTCATCATTTCCTGGAAATATGCGTCAACAGAACCTTTCACTCCGGTTTTGTCCCCCAATATATGCTGCAAGAGAACATTCCAGAATGCATTGTCTGAAGATTAGGCTAGGAGAACCACATCAGCAAGCAAGGTAGAGTATAATGTGTTTCTCTTAAACTCCAGAACAATATGAATTCTCAAGCAGATAATCTATGGTTGCTAATATGATAGTTAGTAAAATGAAACCAGCAACCAGAACAAGGAAGTAGCTGATGCAGCTACGAATGACCATGCCATGAACGCTAGAGCGATTGATAGCTCATACTGATCACATGCGCGAGATCTGGATGTGACCTGCAGAAGTGAGCATGTCTATATTTTAATCGTAACATATTTGTTTTTATATTTAAATAAATTTTTTGAATAAGACGAAGGGTCAAACATGATGTCTAATGATAACTATTTTGAGATGGAGGGAGTAGTTGTCTACTTCTACAGTTCTACCTGAGCGTGACTAACGGATGTACTGAGGAAAAGAAATGTAAAAGGACCCGTGAACCTGCCACGTAAATGCGGCTCTTGGGCTCTCTAGACTGCTCCTGTTGCACTGGTACGATACCTGCGTCAGCGTAATGGATATGACTCGTAGGATCAGCTGATCACCATCTGACCTTTAATTTGCAAAGAAATGTGAGGTGCTGTGCACAGAACCTAGAGTAATGTAAAGAAATAAATGCTCGTGGACAGTTAATTGAGCTACTTTACAGAAATCATGCTTTAGATAAAAGAATTAAAAAAATATTGTATAAGCTGGAGTTCCAATCACGAACTACTTATAAACTTGTAAAAAATGAAACTTATTATAATTGGTGAATGGATGGTATGGAAATTGCAAAGGCTACATCAAGTTTTCTCTGCAGGGGTGAGCCCTTGATAGGCACTAATCACTACTTCTGTTTTCGCCAGAAAAAAAAACTCTATTTCTGTTGTTCAGTCCATTTATTTGCGTTTGTATAAAGCCATATTTCCCCTTAACACACTGCAGCGTGCTCATCCAGGCATTCTGTTAAAAATCTTGAAACAATGATTCGGCATTGTGTCAATCTCCCATGAGCCTTGTGTATTCTCAAATGATCCCAGTCGGCTAACACATAGTGCAGCGTTGTGCCATTTAGTTTGATGTTCATTAATTAGCCATGGTCATTTAAGCCAGCTCAGGGCAAGGATGCATGTGAGAGTTTGCCATATACGTCACATGCTCAGCGGTACTCCTCTCAGTGTGCAGAAATTTACAGCATTAATTTTGTATACTTGCAAGTTTCCATAAGTGCAAAGACTTATGGGCCAGGGCAACACCATAAGAGCGTCCTGATAGAGTCAGCTAAGAGATAGCAGCCAGCTCTTGTAAAGAATTAAAACGGAGTGGAGGTCTATGTTTAAGTCTTTCATTTTTCTGAGAGGCTGCCTCTGAAGAAAGAGCTAGTTATCTTCTCTCTCTTCTTTTTCTCTAATTAACAATTCTAAAAGTTAGCTTAGAGGTAACCATTAGAGACGCTCTGAAGTTTGGTACTCGGTTCTATATCATTGTTTAACCCATTAGCTCTCTGTTCCTGTTGCTAGCTCTCTCGGGCAGCCAAACTCCTCTTTGGATCCATTGTGGAATAATAACAAGAATGACCACGTTACAGGGCAAAACCATAAAGTTTGGTACTCGGTTCTATATCATTGTTTAACCCATTAGCTCTCTGTTCCTGTTGCTAGCTCTCTCGGGCAGCCAAACTCCTCTTTGGATCCATTGTGGAATAATAACAAGAATGACCACGTTACAATACCCATTGTGAAAAGCTTTCAAACAAAATTATTTAAACTCATAGAAACAAGGTCAGGCCGACGGGATGGGAAGCATTGGGAAGATCAGTTGTGGGGAGTTACATTAAAACGATCTTTGTGAAGAGGTAACTCTGAGGTGTACCGGCCCGGTTGGTACATCAAAGCAGTTTTGTGGAAGACCAAGGCTGCAACAGAAGTGTCAGCAACGGGACGCCTGTGGTCCGCACTAGGCTACTAGAGTTTTGTGGGCTCCTAACCATTTTGTTCACCACGCTGTTAATTTAGGGAGGAGATGTGTGTGCAGAACTACTGTTGTTTTTGGGAATTTCTGGTGCCTTACTAAATCACCCTCACAATTCATCTTTTATTTCATACACATATGTTGATAGGTCCTTTAGGCCAAGGCTGGGATGCATTGTGGAATAATAACAATATTTACATCAACAACTACTGCTATCAGGATCGGCGGTAGGCAGATGGTGAAGTACGACAGTGATAGCAGAGAAGCAGGGAAACCATGTCGTGATGCACCTTCGACTGCTCATCATGTGCAGGATAACTGATGCTGATTGATATACTTTGTCAATGCATGATGTTAAGTGCCCTCTGGATCAGTTTGCCTCGGGCTTGAAGAAAATAACGGGTTGTTGTGCAATGTGACTGAAGAAATTTCTTCAGCAAAGACTACGACCTTAATTTTGACACATCTGATGCTTAGGATATAACTAACATGAAATCAATAAAAAAATGTGCATGGATATATTTGGTTCTGTATCAAGCTTCCATGAACCGTGTGTACTATCAAATGATCCAAATCGGCTAATACACAGTACAGCGTCATCCCATTAATGATCAATAGCCATTGTCATGTAAGCCAGCTCACTGCAAGGGTGCATGCTTGCATGTGATACTTTGCCATATACGTTTCACATGCTCCACTGTCCTTCTCCCAGTGAGCAGAAATTTGCAGCGTTAATTATGTATCCATGCAAGTTTCCATAAGTACAAAGACCTATCAGCTCAGGCGACACTAGAAGGTTGGTGCTCTGCTCTTTTCCATTGTTTAGCGACTTGAGCCCATCACCTCTCTGTTCCTTCATTGCTAGCACTCCGGGCAGACAAACTCTTCTTTAGATCCATTGTGAAATAGAAGAAAAGGACCACGCTGTTGTTTTCCTATCTTCTTGCTCTCTACATGACAGAACATATGCACACACATGCATGCTTCCCATTGCGAAAAGCTTTCAAACAAGGTTAATGAAACAACTGGGAAAAATGTCGAGCCCTCGGGGTGGGAAGCATTGGGAAGAGTAGTTGTAGGGAGTTACATTACAACGATCATTGTGAAGAAGTAGCTCCGAGCTCCGATCGCAGACGTTGTACACCGCAATTTGTATCGTGGAGTACCAAGGCTACAATATGGATCAGCAACGTGCATGCATTGCGACAACTGCAGCTCGCGAGGCTACTCGAGGTTTATGAGCTCCTAAGTCCTAACAAGCGATAGCAGAGAGGCAGGAAAAGCAGGAGCAAGGGGGAGCACGTCATAATTCTCTTTCGACTGACCCTCATGTACAGAATAACTGTTGCTGATTGCTATGGTCACGGCATGGTGTAAGTGCCTTGTGGGTTCACATTGCCATGCACAGGCTTGAAGAAAATAAATGGTTATTGCTCTAGATAAAGGAAATAGTTCCGGCCTTTTGCATCTGGTGATGCACACTGCCCTACATGTGCTCTGATTGGTACGATCACTAGCCCGGTGATTGGTGAACAAAACAAACGTCTCATGACTTAGATGGATTTGTGCGCGACACTGGAAAAACAACACTACCATTGTTCTTTCTGACCACACGGAACATGCAAGAACACCAGAACGTTTTTCCGCTCATTGACGTCGAGGACATGTCTCTCTGTAATCTAAAGCAGAAAGCTCACCATTTACATTTAGCCAGGCGGGATGTCATGTTTGGTTTAATTGGTGCTGAAAATTTTCAACAGTCTTGTAAAACTTATGTATAATAAACTGGTTATTTTAAGTAAGATGCGACCTTCATAATTTCCCGAAAATAAGTGTCAACACTCAACAGAACCTTTCACTCTGGTTTTGTCCCAAAAGTATGCTGCAAGAGAACATTCGGTGTTGCTCCCAATGCGGATCCGAAATCACTAGTTCTATTCCAGAACGCATTGTGTGATGATAAGGCTAGGCTAGGAAAACAACATCAGCAATCCAGTACAATATGAATTTCTTAAGCAGATTACAATCTATGGTTGCTAATCTGATAGATAGTAGAGTGAAGCCAGCAACCAGAACAGAGAAGTAGATGATGCCGCTACGAATGACCATGCCATGAACACTAGAGCGACTGATAGCTCGTACTGTTCACATGCCAGACCTGGATATGCCCTGCAGAAGTGAGCATCTCTTCCAGAATCAATGATGACACCTGGAGCCATGAAAAATGCTGCAAATGAGTTGACCCCCATGAACTGGAATAATAAGCAAACGCATTTCAACAGACAACTCTTCTTTTGTTAACTTTTGGTTGGTGGAGGAAAGACAAATGCACAGTTCTCTAATTTGTAACATTCAGTAGCAAAGCTGCTATACAGAACAGATTTGTACTCATTTTTTGCGCGTGTTAGGCCTACAACAAAAGAACTTCAAATGTGTCACAAAAATCCAGCATCCTCCTTCCATCGCTGTTTGAACGACGCTTAAAAAGGAGCAACAAGTCCATTCTAAATGTGTCGCACAGAGTTGAGCATAGTTGCATACAGCATGACAGCTGCCTCCACACCATTCGAAAATGTCTCAAGAGGAATCAAATAATATAGTAGTGTTGAACATACAACATCACTACTAGACAAATGAAAAAAAAACTACTAGAAAAATGAAGCTAACAGAAAGAATGTGGAAGCAGCTGATGCAGCTAGGAATGACCATGCCAAGCACGTTAAGATGACCGAGATCTTGTACTGGCTGCAGGCAAGATACGGGTATGAATTGCAAAACTGGACGTCTCTCTCCATAAGGATGTCCAGAGCACCGGCTGCTGAAGCGGCGGCAAATGCGAGCACCCCAAAGATCTGTGACAAACATACACACCACTTAATTTATCTGTACTGAAGGAACATTTTCGCTACTATTTTGATAGTTCCAGACTAAAAGTGGCCAAACATTACAGCGGTTCAACATTCACAAACAGAGACGCGTAGATGATTTTTATTTCTCCTTGTCATGTTATAGAATAGAACGTAAACAGGCAGAATAAATGAATTATGACAGACTTTCGCACCATCAAGTGATTTTGATGGTTTTCTTTATGCATTTTATTTCTACAAAAAGGGATTATCTGGAACTCATAACAAAAACTAATGCAAATATTCCTACTTTTCATTCTCGACAAATGCAGTACTTTACTGTTTCAAATCAGACCTCCTTTGTGCTAACTGCCAGGGTTCCGTAAACAAAGCTCGTGATCTAAGCAATTTATTTTTGCAGAACAGCATAGTAGTTCTTAAATTGGACATGGACTCCATTCTCTGACCCGTGATTTTTGACTAAATTGCAGTCACTATCAATTCTGTGAAGTTTTATAAAAAATCCCAGTCGTTTTTCTAAGCGAGTGACGGAACAACTGATGAAGACAGGGAACGAAATCACATACCCAGTCTCCCAAAACATACTTCCATGCATTATCAAATCTGTGAAGATCCCTGTTGTGCTTTAAAGCGTGGATATCAATACACATTAGAATAAAACTCCAGAGTAGCTCCAGGGACATTGCAAACGTCGAGTAGCTGAACACAAAAAAAGAAAAAAAAACAAGTTGCCAAATGAATAAAGAGAATAACTTGACCTCATATCCAAGCTATATGAACACTTTCAGTAACATAATAATACAATGAGTCCCAAGGTTGACTGGGTACTGTGTCTGATAAAATTATATCGTTCTATGCTCTTTAGTTGATTAGCTGATATGTTCCCAAAAAAATTGTTGGTCAGCTGATATATGCATATCTGAATTCTTGTTCCTCACTTTTTCATACTAAACCGGATTACTCATAATGCATTACTGATCAGATTCAACTGTGCAGAGAGCAAGGACAGAAGAAGATTTACGATCTAAAGTGTCAAATCACCTAGTTCCATCAATGTTTCCAGAACTTTCAGTAGCGCAAATTTGAAGCTATCTGCGGATGCAACCTGGAATATCTTGATTTTTGGACTACAAAGCTGAGTGGGAAAAAAATAAGGGGACGGTCAAATTCCTAGTTGGCTGATATAAAGTTCGATTTATCACGAAACCTCACATCAAAAACTAATCCTAGTTACGCAAACCTTGTGGATGTCAGTTGTCTAGAACTGTGAGCAGGCAAGCAGCATCATTTCACAGGTCCATCTCATTTGATTTCCAGGGCTCAAAGCTGTGCTGTGAAAATATATCTAAAATTGGACCCTCAGGCACCTTATTTAGCATAACAGAATGCCCACATGTGGTGTGTAAAACGCCCGGAATAGATCCCAGTCAAGGTGAAAATTTTGGCTATCCGGAAAATTGAACAGTAGTTCGAGGAAACTAGACTGTGTCTGTGACTCACAGCTCTCTAGCTGCATCTTTATCCTCGACGTTTAAAGAGGGTAGCACGCACTGCCTTAAAAACCAGAGCACATTTAGAAAGGAAGGAGAAGTGAAGAACAACCCCTGTTTCTAGCTAGTTGCAACCGAAATAAAAACCAGAGCCCGTCAAGTAGCTGAACGAAAAACAGAGAATAAGTTGCCATATTAATAAAGAAGAATAACTCGACCTCATATCCAAGCTATGATGAACACTTTCAGTAACATAATAGTACAGTGAGTCCCAAGGTTGAATGCGTACTGTGTCTGATAAAACTGTATCGTTCTATGATCTTTAGTTGATTAGCTGATATTTGCATATTTGAATTCTTGTTCCTCATTTTTTTCACACTGAATCAGTTTACTAGTTTACTCATAATGCACTACTCAGATTAAACTGTGCAGAGAGAAATAATTCAAGGGATACAAGAAGATGTACGACCTAAAGTGACAAGCAACCATAGTTCCATCAATGTTTCCAGCTCTTTCAGTAATGCAAATTCGAAGCTATCTGCGGATGCACCCTGGAAAAGCTTGATTTTTGGACTACAAAGCTGAGTGGGAAAAAAGCTTGATTTTTGGACTACAAAGCTGAGTCGATTTATAACCAAAACTCACATCAAAAGCTAATGCTAATTAAGCAAACCGCGTGGATGTCAGTTGTTTAAAACTGTGAAGCAGTCAAGCGGCATCGTTTCACAGGTCCATCTCAGTTAGTTTCCAGGGCTCTAAGCTGTGCTGTGAAAAATATATCTAAAATTGGAGTTGGACCCTCAAGCACCTTATTTAGCATAACAGAATTCCCACATATGGTGTGTAAAGCGCCAGGAATAATCCCAATGAAGGTGAAAAGTTTGGCGGCGTCTCTGACTCGCAGCTCTCTAGCTACGCATCTTTATCCTCAACATTTAAAGAGCATAGCCCGCTCTGCCTTAAAAAGCAGAGCACACTTAGAAGAAGCAGAGCACATTTAGAAGAAGCACGCTAGCAAAAAGGAAGAAGCAGCAGGTTTTGGGTATTACAGGTAGGCGGTGTAGTTGGCGAAGCCGAAAGCGCTGCCCATGGCTACCAGGGAGCCCAAGGCGCACACCACCTGGGACACCCGCAGCGCCAGCCCGCTCGGCGTCCCCGGGCTCCCCACGATGTCCTTCATCTCGCTGCTTGCCGGAGAGGAGGAGGTTCACGGTGGTATGCCTGCGGCGAGCTCGCCGGAGGATTGCCGCCGGCCGATGAATTCAGACCGAGGAACGTTTCCCCCCCGGCCGGCCGGTGAATTCGGCAGGTGACCAGCTCTCCGGAGGAAGAAGAAAACCCCAAAGCGTGGGTGAAGCTGCAGCTGCGCTTGCCTGCAGTGGTAGTGAGTGTACTGCCCCTAATGAGCAAAGGTGAAGGAGTTGGCGAGGAAGGGAAAGGAGAGCATGTGTGCTTTCTGTGCGTGCCTCTTTCGAGTTTTGACTGCACGCGACGCTCTATTATTGTTCGCATCGCGTCACCCATCCCGTGAACCCGTCGTCCTCGGCATCCCTCCTGGCCACTGGCCACTGCTTGAGTCATTTAGTAATCGATCCACACCATGTTAATTGCGATCGATGAACACGAAATGGTGATACATAAATACAGGCGACTGCTTGAGTCATATGTGCGGGCGGGTTACCACCTTGAGATGTCACTTTCTCCATAAATTGCATCCCACATTCATGTAAAATCTTGCATTGAAGTGGTGCCATGCATGATCTTGTGGCTACTAGTAAAACCATGTACTCCGTTACGCTTGGGATGAAAAAGATCTAAGAAAAACAAATTTCACACCAATTTTACCCACCGAAACATGCAAGCAACCTAGAGAGCGCTATAGCAAACTGCTACATCACACCATCGGTCCAACGTTATATGAATAATTCGATACAAATCGTACGGTCATTTAGTTCCTGGTTCAGAACATACCCGAAAAACACTAATCAGGACGTTGTTGGGAGAAATCAAGTGGGTATTAGCAGCAAATCAACATGGGGCGTACTTCAAATTGAAGCCACAACGGCTACAAACAGCGCAGAACAGCTACTCACCACAAACATGGCGGAGATCGCTGGGTTTGCCATGAGCAGAGGCGACACTTGCGGGGAGTAGTGTAGAGAATGAGCTTGGGAGGAGGGGCGGTGCACGTGGTGAGGTCGAAGCTCATTGGGAGGGAGGAGCAGAAGGGGAGGGGATCGGCGCTGACGACTGTGGCGATCCACGAAGAGCGGAGGGGAGCCGATGACGACGATCGACGGGATGCGGGTCCTGTGGGGGGAGAGGAAGCGGCACCGTCGGGGAAGGGAGGAGGCACCTGTGGGAGAGGAGCTCGCGAGAAGATGATGCGCCCGCGGGGATGGAGATGGAAGCCGACGACGAGCTCGACGACACAGACGACCCGTGGGCGAAGAGGCGGCGACCGCGACCGCAGGGAAGGGAGGCACGCCGGCGGGGAGAGGCCTGCGAGGACGAAGACGGCACTCGCGGGGAGGCTGGGAAGGCGGCGCTCGGGGGGGGGAAGACGCCCCTCGCCGTGGCGGCGGCCGGGAGCGACAGACGCGAGGAGGAAGACGAAACAGAAATTGAGCATGTTATTTTTTTAAATGGATTAAGTCCACAACTTTGGTCCTAACTCTTGTGTCGGTTTTGGTCCCTTATCTCTTAAACTAGTTATACTTGATCCCTCGTCTCTTGATACTCATCTTTTGATACCATTCAACATCAGTCCTTTAGTGGTTTTCATAGTGGTTTGACTCATATAGCTGCGCTGACTAAGGATCCAACGTGGCACGTGTGATGAGTCAGACCAGTTCTCCTTCCCTGCTCTCGCTCTCGCGCTCTCTCTCTCTCTCTCGTACCTGTCTCAAATCCCAAATCCCTACCAAAATTTCCCCACTTGGCTGGTGGCCTCCTCATCGTCTGCCGACTTCTCCCCAATCTCGTTCCCTCCCAACCTGCCATCCCACGTCTGAATCGCGTCGTCAACTCGATATGGGCGCTTTGACTTCGAAATCCGGTTCCTGTCATGTGGCAAGGCGGCAGAGAATGGAAACGCCATGCTCAAGTCTGTAGCGATTCAGCAATGTTTGGGAGCCGAACTGGTATGTTCTCTGTGTTAATACCATTTTTCTATTATATTTGTATCGATGGGTGACCAATTGCTGCACAGGAGTTAATACGAATCTTTGTTTTTTTTTTTTTTGCTGTGTAGATATTCATGAGTGATTGTAAATTGCAATGCCATGGCGAGATCGATGGAGTCGGTGCCTGCAAGACTGGAGGCATTGTGTGACTGCAAGGGCATGCAGAGCTCGAGCTTTAGCGTCGTCAGGCCAGTGATATTCAGCTACACTGCAAATACGATGTATACAGAGAGATAATTTACAGTCCTGTATGCTAGTGATAGTTTTTCTTCTAAACGAGATAGTAGTGCCATGTAACTCCTGGACTCCCGCAATTTGTTCAATGAAACTGTCATGTAGCTGCATCTATTTGAACTGATTTTTTTTGGTGAAGATAACAAAGACGTATGCAAATAAGTTTAGAGACAATGATTGATTGAAGAGAAAATAATGCAAGACATCAGTCTAGCATAATGTTTAAGTTTGACTCACTAAACTAAAATAATCCACAATTTGGCAGATTACATGCATTGGTAACATGAAGAATACTACTGAATATTATGCTTGTTGAGAAGGCTCGGTGGTGGCCTGGTGCTCTTGTATGGCCTCCTTTTAGTCTGCTTGGTAGATTGCTCTTGGACTTGAACATGTACAGATGTCGAGCCTGAGCTCAATGCAGCATATATACCTTCCTGTGTTGCATGTTTACCCTTTGCAGGTGTGTCGATGATCCTTTGATTTGGCATACCAGGCTGCACAATAATGAAACTGTGGTAACTGGACAAAGAAATGAAATGCAGAGGATAGAATGGTTCAGTTCTTACATTCTGAATTGTAGCACCCGTCCTTTCAGAGTGTAAAATACCTACACCAGAAAACTTTCTTTTGCTCTTGCTTGATGCATTAATATTATTTGCAGTCCTTTTTCCCAGATTACTTGAGCTCTGCTGTGAAGAAGGATTAACAACCTGCAATACCATTCCAGTTTTCAGGTTAGTTCAGAAAATAAGCTTGCAAATAAGTATTTTGGTTTAAAAGTATCTTACCATATCATTTAGCATTGGAGCTACAAAATTGTCAACGCTTGCAGATGGCCCAGATTCTTGCTGATTGGCAAGTGTAGTGTTTTGTCCTTGACCATTTACCCTCTCACATGTAGACCTGTTGTGACCATAGGACTTGCAACACGTGCATCGGATTTTTGTTCCTGTTTTTCGCATCGCTTTTGATTTCTTTGGTTTCACATGAGCTTCTCTCTTTCTACAAGTTCTGGGCCTACCAGGCATTTTCACATTCATAGGTGCCCTTGGCCTTGGCCGATCTGATATAGGCCAACAATGCATGCCCTCCACTGGTTGCATACAGTAGTCATAGGTCTTCCTATAATTTTCAATGGAATAACATCTTGCTATGTAATATTCAAGCCTATTGGTCTTCCAATAGATGGCAGAAATGGCATGTGGGCAAGGCAAGCCTGACAATTGCCAATACCAACACGAGCATGTGTTAGTATCCAAATTAACAGTGAACCTGTGGTCCCTGTGAGTGACCTCATAAGCATCATAGCCGTTGTATACTGCATGGCAGAAAACAGATTCATTTATGAATTCATTCATCTTTTTGAGGATGTTTGGGCAAATTTGTCCTATCCAATTTTCTGCCTCGCTCTTGTTGATTTGGATCCTTGACATCACTTTGCGTCTGATCCACTCCAACATACTAATTATTGGGAGAAATCTTGATTCCACAATGGAGTGATTGAATGATTCACACATGTTATTGTCAACAGAATCACAATTTGAACCTAATTTAAACCATGCTCTACTCCAATGATCTGGGTCAGTTCTCATGATGGCCTCAGCTCTGCAGGGGTATCCTTAGCCAAATCTGACTTGTAATAGTTGAACAAGTTCATGTTTGGAGCTTTTGCGCACCTCCAAAACTTTTTTTGCAATACTTTGTCTTTGAATCTCTTCCTCCAGTTAGCATAGACGTGTCTTGCACACATTCTGTGCTCGGCACGTGGCACCCATCTCTCAATAGCATTTATGAGTCCCTTTTGTTGATCAGAGATAATTACCCAATCTTCACCATATCCGAGTTGTAGGTCCCTGAAAAAAAGGTCACAAAACCAATCCCAAGATTCGTTCGTCTCTTTCTCAACTACAGCCCAAGCAATTGGATACATCCGATTATTTCCATCTCTCCCCATTGCACAAAGTAGTTCTCCAGTGGTTGGCCCTTTGAAGAAACATCCATCTAAACCAATCACTTTTCTGCAACCAGCTAGAAAGCCTTGTTTACATGCATCAAAGCATATGTACATCCTCATGAATACTGACTCTGTGCTGTCTGGATGAAGTTTAACCACAACCGTACTACCTGGGTTGCTCCTCAACAACTCCTCTTGGTAATCAAATAGTCTTGCATACTGCCCTTTTCTTGAGTCCAATACCTTATGCATCACAATCGATTTCGCCCTCTTGCATTTAGGAATGCTCACATTGGCATGCATCTGTTCTTGAACGGTTTGCTTCATATGTTCAATTTTCCATCCAGGATTAGCCATGATCGATGTCTCAAACTTTTCGGCAATTCTCCTAGCGGTAACAAGACTATTATCTCTCCTTTGTGGACACGCATGCTCATCTCTAAATGTAGTGACCTGCCATCCTTCAGTTCTTGTTGTATCAGATAAAAGTATGTACCAAGGACAACTAGGCCATGCACACTTTGCTCTAAATCTCTTCGAGTCATTTTTAAGAAACTTTCTTACCCTCCTTGTTGCTAATGCATACTTCTCCACAGCCTGTCTGAATTCATCCTTCCCACTAAATTTCATTCCCAGAGTAAAAAACGGAACGGGTGCCTTTTTGTCAAACTTTGGGTACTTGGACTTCCTTCTAACCAGCTCATCATCACTGCCACCATCTTCATAGCTATCCTCGTCCTCACTTGACGAAAAGTATGAAGTGTCGCTATCATCCGGCAAGTTATCAACTTGGAACATCTCCAAGTCATTATTTGTCACACCTCTATCATTAGAAGAAAATACAATATACTCTCCTTCCATGAACTTTTTCTTAAAATCCTTGTATCTGACCTTGTTCTCTGCTGCTTCCTCATCAACATCTGAGTTATCATTATCTTCAGGCAAATAGTCACTATCAGAGCTAGAGTTTTCCTCCTGTTCATTAACATTCTGCATTTTCGACTTGTCTTCTAAACCTGAGGTGGAGGTAACGGTTGGCCCACTAACAACCGTATTGTACATATGAGAAATATCTTGTAGTGCTGCAGATAATGGTGGGTTACCTGTATCACTATGTATAATTTCTTGTACTGAGTCTCCATCAGGGCACATGTCAATTGCCATGGACTCCACACAGATATCCACAACCACTCCATCAGTGATGGAATTAGACATACTTTGGCATGAATTGTCATCAATTAGCTCTCTCAATCCATTGCTCAACTCTTTGCCTGGCAATAACCAATGCATTAGTACTACTCCAAGGTCCTTGCAATGGTCTTCTAGATGGCCCCGAACCTCTGGCAAAGACATTTTATCTCTATCAATGTGGGACATCCTCTGAGAGCCTCCACCATAATACACATTACTACCATCACGGATAAACTCTCCTTGTAGTGAAATCTAACTGCTAGCGTACCCCACAAGTCCATTGTGCAATGCTAAGCACAACCTGGTACCTGCATGCGAACCAGTAATAATCAATGCACACGCAAACCTGATAGGGCTTCGTAGGACTTAACAAATGCCTTCAATTAAACAGATCGGCACACAAGACTACACTAATCAAGCACGTGTGTGTTCTGCACTCGAATAAATCACTATGGCACATCTTTCAGTGCATATGAATTAAAAATTAATTGGGAGACGCAAGATGGCAAAGTCCAAATGCATAAACGGATGGCTAACCTTTTCGACGGATCGGAGCAAAGCACATGAAGGATATCGCACGGCAGTAAGGCCACGTGATTCCGGACTTCGGCGGCGAAGCTATTTGAGGCGGCGATGTGATCAGTTAGGCTAGGGTTTGGACGTGGTTTGATTTGTGATGCGATTAGAGAGATGAGAGATCGATCAACTATAGGGCACGTAAGAGAGATGCCACGTTAAATTGACACATTGGATCCTAGTCAGCACGGCCACACGTGCAAAACCACCGTGAAAACCATTGAAGGACCCATGTTAAATGGTATCAAGAGATGGGGGACCAAATCTAACCGGTTTAAGAGATGAAGGACCAAAACCGAACCGAGACAAGAGTTGAGGGACCAAAGTTGGACTTAATCCTTTTGAAATTTGGAGTAACGGGGTATATTTATATTGCCCATTGTGTTGCAACTCGCTCTCACGAGATGTTGCAATGCGGTCGCAATGAATCTGGGGTAGGTTGGCTGGTTGGGTCGAGAATTTGGTTGGGCTGGTTGGGTGCGCGCTCGGATGCGTCTGCGAGGGTTTGTGCATCGGACAGGTGCGCATACCTGTAGAATACATACATACATACATACATACATACATACATACATACATACATACATACATACATACATACATACATACATACATACATACATACATACATACATACATACATACATACATACATACATACATACATACATACATACATACATACATACATACATACATACATACATACATACATACATACATACATACATACATACATACATACATACATACATACATACATACATACATACATACATACATACATACATACATACATACATACATACATACATACATACATACATACATACATACATACATACATACATACATACATACATACATACATACATACATACATACATACATACATACATACATACATACATACATACATACATACATACATACATACATACATACATACATACATACATACATACATACATACATACATACATACATACATACATACATACATACATACATACATACATACATACATACATACATACATACATACATACATACATACATACATACATACATACATACATACATACATACATACATACATACATACATACATACATACATACATACATACATACATACATACATACATACATACATACATACATACATACATACATACATACATACATACATACATACATACATACATACATACATACATACATACATACATACATACATACATACATACATACATACATACATACATACATACATACATACATACATACATACATACATACATACATACATACATACATACATACATACATACATACATACATACATACATACATACATACATACATACATACATACATACATACATACATACATACATACATACATACATACATACATACACACACATTCAAATAAGAACAATGGCTAGATGATTAGGTTCCACCAAGGACGGTTAGATGTTTTTAAATGGAGCATCCAGTCAGTAATTATAAGATTGATATTTAAATAATAGTAGCCATGGGTATAAACAATAAAATAATAGGTCACACCCTAAACAGGGCCTAGCTTTTTTTAGAGGGAAAAAAATCTCAGATCCGCGACCCATAAAAAACATGGATTCCAGAAACAACATTACAAAATATGGATCAAATAAAGTAAAAATTTACAACGCCATCTTATGATTTATACAAGCATGCTATAGAAATGCTCCTGTCGTCATTAAAATGTCAACTCGATATGTATGCCAAGCTTCTAACTGCGTACACCACTACGCAAACTTGTCTATGAGCGTAATACACAGCAAAAATGCCATTTCTAATATTTCTTCCGTCAAGCTGCACTATAGGAGAAATGGCTTGTAGAGGCACTTTTCTTATATAGTAGAGACATTATTAATATGTCTCTAGACAATCATAGCGACATTTTCTAAAATGTCTTATAAATGCCTTGCCATGCATTGACGTGGCACTTTGTGAGATGCCTCTATAAAATTCACAACAGTTTCATAGAGGCATAATCTAATGCCTTAATGAACTCAAGATCTCATGGATTAGTACTTATTTATCCTTGATAGCCAACTCACCGTATGTCTTTGTTCGGATTGTTATTCTGATGAGTAGTTTATGAACTGCCACATACAGCGCAGTGTTTAAGGCGCCGCGCTAGGCAGTGGTGGAACGCTTCGCTTTCACGAAATCTTCCCTGTTAAGCGCTGAAACGCCTAGGCGTTGAAAAGCAGCGGCAAGCGGCGCTTTCTTCCGCTTTTTCCCGCTCAACTGGGCGCTGGGGAAAGCGTTTGGCGGCGATTAGTCCACCATTCCCTCTCCTAGTGCCCCCAAATCGACCGCCGCCAATCTACTCCTGCTAGCCCGCTGCTGGAAATTGGTCGTGCCCTGCCGACCGGGTGCAATTGGTCCTCTCCCGCCAGCAATTCGTCCCTTCTCTCCGGCGATTCGTCCCTTCCTCGACGATTCTCCCCTCCCGCTAGCCAAATCAGTCCACAGCCATCAGATTCCATTGGATCTTGAACTTCTCTTCAGTTCTTCACCTTGGGCACCCCTGGATCTCGTCTCCCGTCGGCGAATTGGCAGCTGCTTGTACTTTTGGGATGGGGCAGCAGCTGCTTCGTGCGTGTGCGCAGTGCGCGTGAAGGGATGGCAGCGGCTACGTGCGTGGGAGGCTGGGGGCAGGCAAGGTTAAGGGCTCGGTGCCTACTTGGGCTGATTGGGCTACGTGGGGTATATCGGCCTTCACAGAGAAGCCAATAGCTGAAGGCAGGGCCTTTCTTTCTCTTTTCTTCTTATTTTTTTCCTTTATCCCTTTGTTTCGCCTAGACATGTCGCCGCTTTTTGGCGAACGCCTAGAAACGCCTAGGCGGCATCGAGGCAGCCTAGGCGCTAGGCAGTGCCTCACCGCCTGCTTTCGTGTACCGTTTTTTTAAACATTGCACATACTAACAAAAAAGTGTCACTAGAGTTTTAAAAAATGTCTCTACAAATGCCACTACAAGATAGATATTTTTAAGTGTCATAAAAAAATGTCTCTACATTGTTTATGTGACAAAACTCTACAAAATGCCTCAAAAAGTGCATCTACCGTCGTTGTGGCACTTTTGTTTTCAGAAGTTTCATAGATTCTTTATTTACGTTAGAGACATATTCAAGAATGTCACAATAATATGCCTCTACAATATATATAGGCAAAATAAAAAATTGCCTCCAACATAGTGTCTCTATAGAATGTTTCTGTAGTAGTGCTGCTTTGTCAATTTTGTGCCCTCGCTAGCTGCGTTAGTGGGAACTTGCAACGAGGTTAGGTTTGCGAGTGATGGAAGCATCTATAGGAACTTTCACTTCATGGTTTGGTGATCCTACTTCACTATTTCATCAAATTACTAGGCATAATGCAAATTTATTAACACTTGTACATCCCGCACGGGCAATGTGAAACATCTTGCGCGGCCCGTTCCGGTACAATTTTTTACAAATCTCATGTTGAATACAAACTCCAATCTCAGACTGCCCATGCGGTATCATTGAAGGAGAAGCCAAACGTGTTTTCCATTATCATGAATTGCAAAAATGTTAAAACTTGAATCAAATTTGAACCGAGATTATTAGTAGATTCCAGCAGTCAACAGTCAGATGTTTTACTTTCTTTGTGAGAAGTTATGTGATTTTTAGACGGTTAATATGTAGGTTTCAAAAGGAGACTCTAATTAGTAAATAACATAACATAGCTAGTCAAATAATTGTGGCCATGGGTATAAAAACATAAAATAATAACGATGTGATAGAGATAGTTGGAGACTCAAGCGACATCTGGCTCACTAAGCATTGACTTCACATGGAGATAATGGATCATTCCCATATGGTACCGTCGAAATGAGTAGCCAAACGTGATGTCCAATATCATGGATTGCAAGAATGTTATAAGTTGAATCAAATTGGAAGCTATATATAACATGAAAATTAGACCAATGGCTAGATGATTAGATTCCACCAGTAGATGTTTTGATATGTCTTGCTTTTTGTGGGAATTTCTTAGATTTTTCTACGATTAATGTGGAGGCTTGTAAAAGCCTCCTAGCTAGTAAATATAATATACCTTATCAAATAATTGTGGCACGGATATAAAACAATATAATATCAGAATGATGTGATGGAGAAAATTGAAGACTTAAGAGACGACTGGCTCACTAATTCTTTGCTTTGCGTGGATATAATGGATCATGCCCATCTGGTATCATCGAAAGGCGAGGTCACATTTGTTGTCCAGTATCATGGATTTCAAGGATTTACAACTTCAATAAAATTGGAACCAGTACATAACATATGAAAATTAGATCCATGGCTAGATGATTAGATTCCTTCAGACGGGTAGAAGTTTTGCCTTCTTTTGAGAAATTTTTTATTTTCCCCGATTAACATGAAGGCTATAAATGGAGCCTCTAATTAATAAATATAAGATAACTAGTCAAATAATTATGGTCACGATAAAACGACAATAAAATAAGAAAAATACGAGAAGGATAATTAAAGTCAACTGAAGTGATGACTAGCTCACCAAGTCTTCGTCTTCGCATGGAGATAATTGATCATGCCCATGTGGTAGTGTCGGAAGGAGAGACAATACATGTTGTCCAATGTCATGGAGTGCAAAAATGTTACACCTTGAATCAACTTGCATTGGAACCTATATTATAACATGCAGAGGAAAAACATGTGGTAAATCCTGGATACATACAATGATACAAATGCTAGCTAATAAGGAGGATGGATACAAATTGGCTAGCTAATTAGATAACTAGTTTAACTGGCAAACTATAGTAGCTCGTGGATGTTCCAAACCTCTAGCTTATAAGGCGGTTGGATGGTCTATTAGCTGGGTTAGATCATCTAATGAAGTGATATAGTGTCATCTAATGAATTAGTAGATATCTAGGGTCAACTAATTATTAGGTGGACCTGCAAGAGGACTGAAACAGAGGCCTTAATAACAACATCTCTAACATGCGACCAGGGAATCTCATAAGGCATGGAGAAGACAAAGCCTAGTAAGAAAAAACAGTAGTACACCACAGTACATAATTACCGACCCACTCAAGTTGGGAAAAAGTCGATTATTAGTGATGGACGGTGGGTCGGTAAAAATAGACAACGGTCTCGCTCCAGGGCCTTTTACTGACTCACCATCAGTTGTCTATACAGTGAAACGTGGTGTAGTGAAACAAAGGAATCATTTGTGTATTCCAGTTGGGATTTAAGCGCGTCTTTCTCTAGATAGTCAAAAATAATTGAGGGCAAGGGTATAAAAATAAAATGGGAACGATGTGATGGAGATAAATACTCAACCGACGACCGGCTACTAAGGTTAAGTCTTCGTCTTCATCTTAGGATGGAAAAAACCGACCGTGCACATGTGATAGTGTCGAATGGAGAGGCCAAACGTGTTGTCCGGTATCATGCAATGCAAACATGTTATAACTCAGAATCAAATTGAAACCTTTATGACACGCAGAGCATTCAGGGGGTGAATCCTCGACATGGCCTGCTGCAGGTTTCCGTGGAGATGCAGCTGAGAAGGAGATTGTCTTCGGTGCTGTCGTAGCTGTGGACAATGGTATCTATAAGCTAGGTTGGATCATCTAATGAAGGCTGTTAGCTAGATCTGTATGAAACCTTTAGCAGCTAACTATAAGGCCAGTCTTAATGGAAACTTTCGTCCCACACTTTTCAAGAGTGACACATCAAATTTGTGTTTTTATTCAATAAAATGAAACTGTATCTCTCAGTGCACAATTTCATTTCATAGTTTCACAGGTTTAATAGAACATTAAATCATTGCTAGGTGACGCTCATTCGTTGGTTAGGGTCCTTGGGATGAAAGTAAAGACCCTCAATCTACTTTCTTTTGGCTTTCATCGTGTTGGAAACAGCGCTCACATCCTTTCATGAGAATGAAAGCATCCCCTATCTCTCATAGTAAATTTCTTGCCATGTCACCGTTTATATTGATGTGGCATCTAATTAAAAACAAATAAAAGTGCCATTAAGAATGGCCTAAGCACTAAAGAATTAATTGAAACGGGGCCTTAACAACTTGTCACTAGTACGTGATTCCTTGGTTACATGTTCCTCTCAGGGATCGGCTGTATATCCCTGCCCCGCCTCTAAATTTCTCCAAATAGCTAGTCAAATAATTCTGGCCCAGGTGTATAACACAATAAACTAAGAATGATGTGATAGAAATAAAGAGTCAAGCGACGACCAATCATTAAGTATTTGTCTTCACATATAGATAACTACTCACTCCATCCAAAAAGACTTCATTTTTTGGGAAGAGTTCGAGAAATTTGTGATGTGAAGGAAAATAACCATATTGTCCTCATAAGTTATCAATTCGAGGTTGTTTTCGAGGAGTAAATATGGCCCGTGGGAATCAGTCCGGTAAAAATAGTCTTTGCGAGAAATGAGTTTGAATAGAAATGAAGTTTTTTTGGGAGAGGAAATGCTATGAAGGCTCGTGCATTTGTGTGACTACTATTGCATTACATGTTCGTTGGTTGTTTTGTAACCACAATAATGTTGAATTTGATCTTATTTATAAACTTATTGGTTAATAATAATAAAGTCGACAATCCAGGCTGACAGGGCTAAGTCAAAGTCGTCCTGTAGCAACTGTAACACCCTAGATATTTGACTAATCTGGAGGCTACTATAAAACAATTAAAAACCTACTAAGTATAGAATTTATTCGAAATTCCGGCAGAGTCTCCTTTGTATTTCCTAATACCCGCGGACATACCACAACACAAATAAGCACAATTATAATAGATAAGCAATATCCGACTATCACCAGCAAGTATAAACCATGAAACATTCAATGTGTCCATACGACCATCTCAACCACCGAAACAATAATCAACCGCTTTAGTAAACTAATAGAGAAGCTAAGTAAAGTGTGTGTGTTCAAGGAAGGTGCAACTCCCATCCCATGCATGCTTCGATCATCATTTACCTAAAAATCAAATAAACACAAGAGTGAGTAAAAACACTCAGCAAGTACAATTCGGAACTAGAAGAACAAATACAAATACTGATATGAAGAACAATAGAAAACCAGAATCAAGGAACTTTATCCTGAAAACAACAATGAAACAGTAGTTTCTGTCTGAAACGGACAACACTTGAATACATCCTTAGCATTTACCGGTAAAGCCGAGCAAGTGGGGCCCAACACTTACTCACAGGAAATTGAAAAGAACCAATGTGCACAACCAGTGTTTATACAACCCCCGACACTTGAATATTATGAAAGGAAACACACAAAACTTGAAGTTTGACATGAACAAGAATAACATAGCGAATCTTGAAGAATGATCATAGGAAATTAAAGATATCAAACACGAACGATATGGAAAAGTAACAAGAAACCAACAGTCATATCCACAATACACAAGTTCGTCATTGCACTTGCCTTAACCTCGGCGAAACATCAACTGCAGGTCCTTAACACAGAGCTTTCAAGACCTGTTGTGTAAAAGCTACTCTTAGGGGCCATTTTGATGCACAAACAACCTAGTTATCGGAATATAGAAATGATTTCCTTATCCAAACAAAATAAGCTAATTCACCCACAAAAATTCACCCGAAGTTCTGAACTGCTCACTGTTCTGCCCATAACTATCAAATTCCTTAAGCAAATGCTACAAACGAATCCATTTTGAGAATCTACAGAGAATTTCCCACAACTTTTGTCATAGCTAGTTCTGCTACAAAATTCGCTAGCTGGGCCGAAAATAATTAAGTAGGAAACTGCACAGATTAGGAAATCCTGAGACAGTAGTACTAAAAATACATTTTCTCCCTAACCACTTATCGTAATCGAGTGAAACCAACGCCATTGGAAAGATAAAAGTATTCCCTACAACTTTCGTTATTGGCTTATGACCAAATTACTAACCAATTAATACCAGATTTCGAAATAGTCTCACTGAACAGAAATTGGTACACTAATCTCAATTCTGGATATCAAATCCGAGCTTCAAAATTGATCTATAGGACTAACTGAGGATTACCACTGCAATGTAGAACCAGAATTTGCAGAAGGGAGGTCCAATCCGCGAATCCCTCCTTTTTCCCCCTTCTTCCTTCTCCTTCTTCCCTTGCTTCTCTTTCCTTGAGGCTGTCAGCACCAAGCAGCAGAAAAAATATTCCTTCCCACTACCTCCGGTTGATCTAGCTGCGCTAGCACCACAAACAGGCAAGCAGCCAGCAGATCAGCGCCCAACGTTGGCCAATAAAAGAAAAGTTATGCATGCAGTAGCAGAACAGCAGCACTCACCAGCGGCAGCACACACTAGCCAAGATGCTAGCAGGCAACCACCAGCTGGAAGCTTGGGGAACCAGCAGGTCGAGAGGAGGTGGAGTTCTAGATGAGGAACAGGAACGTGGTGGCGGTATCGAGCAGGAAGAGAGGCAGCGGTGATTGAAAAGAACGGAAGAAACAGAGGAGGTCGAGTCGTATTAGATTAGGAAACCTAAAAGCATATCCAATGGTCCAGATTTATTCAACCATCACAAATTCATTCGAAGTCCAAACCAGATGTATAAGTAGTCAAACGGAATCGTTTCGACGAGCTTTACACATCTACGGTCCCTGATCGTCCATCCGAGCAACGAATCAAAAAGTCAACTTTTGGTCAACTCCAGGAGTCTTTTTTTTATTATTTAAATTATTAT